>APFE031581341.1:141530-204592 GCA_000404065.3 Pinus taeda
TTTGTTTTCTTTTGTATTATTTTTGTGTTTTTTTATTGTTTTTTTCAATATTTTAATTTTTTGTTTTCTTTTGTATTTTCATTTTTTTTATTTTTTTATTTTTTTTTTCTGCAAAGTCCATGTCGATGCTCATCTAGCAACCCGATCCCATTATGTGCAATTTGATAATTGATTTTAAATGTTTCGTTATAATGAATCAAGTGTGCCCCCACAATGTGTCAATTTCATGGTTGGTGTTTAAAATTTTATTACAATGGATCAAATTCAACCACACTGCATGTCAATTTGATGTTTGATTTTTTTTTTTTTTTTTTGCAATGTATCAAGTTGTCTTAGGCTAAGATTTTAAAATCACTAGACATTTAGCATTTTAAAAAAAAATACTTTTGGTATAATAACTCTTTCATTTGAGGTGTTCATCTTCAAAGTTTTTTTAGTCATAAAAATTTTCCATAATGTCATGCTTGAAATATTTTGAAAATTTAAGATTGTTTTGTAGTCATAATCTTTGGTTTTAATTTCATAGTTGAAAAATTCTCAACATTTTAATGTTTTTCTAAGCCATGATGTTTTATTTTTAATGCTATGGTTGAAAACAGTTATAAGTATTTTTTCTTAGCACCATGCTTGAAAATTGTTGGAATTTTAAGATTTTTCAAATACATGATATTTTAAATTTAATGTCATGCCTAAAAATCATTGGAATTTTAAGACTTTTCAAAGACATGATATTTTATATTTAATGTCATGCTTGAAAATCGTTGGAATTTTAAATTTTTTCAAAGTCATTATATTTTATTTTTAACGTCATTATTAAAAAATGTTGAAAATGTACCCTGAAAAAAAAATACATTATTCCATCATCAACACTTTTCGTTTTCAGGGTGTTTTTTGCACAAAAAAATTTGGTTCTTGCTATCATTTTAAAAAAATGTTGAAAAATATACCCAAAAAAAATGTTATTCCAGCATCAACAATTTTCATTTTCAACCTGTTTTTTCATGTTTTTTTGGTGGTTTTGGGGCTAGAGTACCCGTTTTGAGGTAATAGTTCATCTTTGACCGATAACTATGTTTTTTTCTCTTCCAAGCACTTAGGTGAAGATGTCTGCAATTTGCTCATTTGTGGAACAATGGCGTAGACAGATCATCTTGGCCTAAACATGATGTCGAATCAGATGGTATTTTGTATTGATGTGCTTCATTCGATCATGGAACTTTGGGTTCTTGGCCAACTTTATTGCAAAATAGTTGTCGATCATGAGTTTAAATGCACTTGTTTCACCTGAAAATCTTCCAGAATTTCCTAAGCCACACAATTTCCTTTGTTGCTTCAGCTACCACCACATATTATGCCTCTATTATGGAATCTGCTAGAATTGATTGTTTGCGTGACCTCCACGAAACAACTCCTGATACAAGACTCATAACATAACCTAAAGTAGTATCCTAGTTTCTTTACCTCCATTGAAGTCTGAACCAGAGTATTCAATCAAGCTAAAGTCCCCCAGCTATGTATACTTAAGTCCAAAGTCTTGAGTGCCCTTCAAGTACTTTAGAACTCTTTTTTGCAGCAGACCAATGTCCCTCACAAGGATTTTGCATAAACCTAGAGAGGATTCCAACAGGAAATGAAATTTTTGGTCTGATAGTAGTTAGGTAGTTGAGACTTCCTACAAGTTGTCTATACTTTTTTTCATCCTCAAATTATTTTCCTTCAGTGGATGTGAGCTTTAAGTTCCATTCCATTGGGGTAGTCAAAGGATTACACTCAACCATGCCAAACTTGTTCAACGGATCTCCAATGTACTTCTTCTTAGAGAGGAATATAAACTTCAGATGTTAAGTTATTTCAATACCAAGATAGTAGTGAACATACCCAAAGTTTGTCATTTCAAAACCTTTCCTCAATTCCTTGTTTATGGATGCAATATAGCTCTCGTTGTTCCCTGTCATCAAAGTATCATCTACATACACCACAAGATATGCAACTATTTTTCCAACTTTCTTGACAAACAAAGTTGCATCATCAAGATCATAATGTTTGAAGTTGAGTTTCTAAAGATGCTCTATTAACTTCTCGTACCAAGCTCGCAGTGCTTGCTTGAGGCCATACAAGGATTTTATAAGCTTGCATACTTTATGTTCTTGACTTTTCAAAACAAATCCCTCTGGATGGTACATAAAAACATTCTCTTTCAGATCTCCATTCAAGAAAGCATATTTTACATCCATTTGATGGACTTTTCAACCGTTTTGAGTTGTCAAGGCAAAGAGTGTTTGGATGGTAGCCCATTTTTCTATGGGGGGGAAGTCTCCTCATAGTCGACCCCATCCTTCTATGCAAAACCTTTTGCCACAAGCCTGTATTTGTGCTTGTCAAGTGAGTCATCATCTTTATACTTTTTCTTGTATACCTACTTGTAGCCTATTGGTTTGGTTCCCAATTGTGGATCAACCAGCTTCCAAGTGCTATTCTTTATCAAGGCATCATACTCTTTTTGCATTGCTTCTTTCAATTCATCATGAGAAGCAGCTTATTTTGAAGCAAGTTGGTTCAAAATTTGAAGAAAAATTCATTTCACAATCATAAGAGACATACATATCAATATGTGAATCAAAATCATCTACATCGTCTCCACTCTGTCTAGTAGAGATCCTTGTTCCTATCTTTCCAACCTCATCAGGATGAACACTTTTAAGGGTATTTGTCAACATTTTGGAGGACCTTTTTGAGATGACCAATGCTGCTCAATTGACTGAGTTGGGGTTGAATCAAGATTGAGTCTCCCAATTTTGTCAATCACATCACTCAAAGTGTCATCAATGGTTGGAGCTTCATGTGAGTGAGAGAGTGCTTCAAAGAAGATTCCATAGATTGATTTAATATATGAATCCCCCCTTCAATATGTGGAAACTCATTATCAAATTCTTGAAAATTCTCGGCATGTATGAATCTATCCAAGTGATCAAGCTATCGCTCAACAACATTGTCAGCCTTGGAAGATTCAAGAAAGATCGCATCTCTAGACACTACAAACTTTGTATTAACTTCATCATAGAGATGGTATGCTTTGGAGATATTTGAATACCCTAAGACGATACACTTATGACTCCTTGCACCAAGTTTGTTTCTTTGTTCCTTAGGTATCAAGGCATAACGGGTGGAACCAAATACCCTGGGATGCTTTACTGAAGGATTATAACCATACTACATTTCATAAGGAGTCTTGTTTCTAATAGTATTAGATGGAAACCTATTCTTTACATACACAGCACATAGAACTACATCAGTCCAAAACATCAATTTTACATTCTTTAAAAACATCATGGAAGGTACCATGTTTAATATTGTCCTAATGATTCTTTCAGCTACTCCATTCTGTTGGGGATTATAAGACACAGTTGTTTGATGTTTGATCCCATACTGACGAATATAGTTTTAAAACTCATTTGAAGTGTATTATTTTCCATTATCAGTGTGAATATAGGCAATATGAGATTGTGCATCATTTTCAATTCATGCATGAAAGTTATTGAATGTTTGAAAAGCATCAGATTTGCTCTTCAATAAATAAACCGAATGCATTCTAGTGTAGTCATCAATAAATTTCATCATCTATTTACTTCTATTTGCATAAGGAATAGGCATTAGGCCACATAAGTCTAAATGAATAAGTTCAAGTTTTCTATGTGCTCTGGAATGTGAATCATGAAAATATTTTTTGTTGTGCAATCCTAAGATGCAAGCATCACATTTCTTAAGTTTTCGAGGAATTGTAGACAAACTAGTAACACCACTTTTTTTCAACATAAAAAAGATTGTCATAATTCAAGTGTCCAAATATAGCATGCCATCAAATACTTGATGGAAATGTACCTTCATCATAATGAGAACTGTATGAGAAGTTTTGTGCATGAGAAGAGGTACATTTTAGCTTCATAAGTCTTTCTTCTTCTATCCCTGCCATGACAAGTGAGCAGTCTAATGCTTTTCTAACCTCAACCTTGCCATCAAAAATATTAATGGAGTGTCCTTGTTGGTGGATGTGGACCAAAGACAGTATTTTTTTCCTCAACTCCAGAGATATAAAACATCATGAAGAAGAAAGACTGGAAGACCACGCAGTTTGAGCTTGATCGTGCCAAACCCTGATGGCTTAAGTTTTGACTTGTCTAAAAAGTATACTGCTCCATCAACATTGCCAGTAAATAATTCAAAGAAATCTCTTCTAAAATTCATGTGGCAAGTTGTTGTTGAATCAAGCAACCTATCATTTTTCCAAGAAGCAAGTGAAGCATTAAACAAGTCTTCAGTTACTCCAATATTATAATGTGCCACAACATAGTGAGCGGATTCGGGTGCTTTACCTTTCCCTTTGTCATTGGTTTTACCTTTGGCTTCATTTATTTCCTGCTCAATTTCATCCCAAGGAAACTTACATCTGGATGCATTATTTCCATCTCTATTGCAATGTATGCAAGTGCATGTAGTATTTCCAACATCTCCTTCTCATAAATAGCTTTGTGTAAATACTTTCCTTTGATTGGACCGCTTTCAAAAGAAATGGGTCTTCCTTCTTGCATTAAAACAACACCAATTCCATTTCTTGATGCATCACTTTCCACAATAAAGGTTTTTGTGAAGTTTGGCATAGCTAAGACTGATGCTTGGCACATTGCCTCTTTATGATGTTCAAAGGTCTTTGTTTCTTCTGGAGTCCAAGAAAATGCATTTTTCTTCAGTAATGTTGTTAGAGGTGCTGCTATTTTCCCATAATTCTTAACAAACTTGCGATAATACCCTGTCAACCCAAGAAATCCTCGCAGATTCTTTATGGATGTGGGGATTTTCCATTCCTTAATGACTTTAATTTTTCTAGGTTCTACCTTAACACCTTCCTGAGATACAATATGACCTAGATGTTCCACATCCTGTACTCCAAAGAAACATTTAGAGATTTTTTCATATAATTGTTTCTCCTCCAATAGTTTGAGTACCCTGTCAACATGTTGAACATGATCCTTCCAAGGCTTGTTGTAGATTAGTATATCATCAAAAAATACTAACACAAATTTTATAAGGAAGGGTTTGAAATTGGAATTCATCAAACCTTGAAATTTAGAAGGTGCATTGGTAAGGCCAAAAGCCATGACCAAAAATTCATAATGACCCTCATGAGTTCTAAATGTTGTTTGTGGAATGTCTTCAGTCTTCATTTTGATTTGATGATATCCTAAACGGAGATCCAACATGGTGAAGTAGATTTCTCCATGTAATTCATCCAATAATTCATCAATGACGGGAATGGGAAATTTATCTTCAATAGTGAGCTTGTTGAGCTCACTATAATCCGAACACATGCGCCATGAACCATCCTTCTTATGCATCAATACTACTGGAGCAGAGAAAGAACTTTCACTAGGTTGAATTATACGAGCCTCTAGCATTTCCGCAACCATACATTCAATTTCACTCTTTTGGGCATAGGGCTATCTATAAGGCCTCATGTTTGGAGGAACACTTCTTGGAATCAAATTAATAGCATGATCATAATCACAAATAGGTGGGAGTCTCAAATACCTAGGAATGATTGTCCAATACTTTTTGGAGATCTGGAGAAATAGATGATTTCAATGTGGTAACCTCTAGTGAACATAATTGCGCAATTACACCTCGTTTTTATTTCTTTAGAAGTTTTTCCATGCCATTAGATTTGATTATATTCCCTGGTTTCCCTGCAATACCCCTTAATTCAATTTCATTTCCTTCCCAAGAAAATTTCAAGAAAATTAAAAGTTATCATACCCAAATATTGTATCCATTGGACTCCTAGTACCACATCAGCACCACCCATTGGAATAGAAATAATTAGACTATTCAATACATATTCTCCCATAGATAGCTTGATATTATGGAACTTTCCAAATAAATTTATGGTTCCTCCATTTGCAACAATTACTTGACACTCTGGCTCTGGATATATGAACAAATTCAATTCTTTGGCTATCTTACAATGAATAAAATTATGGGTACTACCCGAATTAATCAACATTATTACCGTTTTCTTCTTGATATGTCCTTATATATTTAGAGTTTGAGGAGTGGTAATCCTTGCCAATGCATTACAAGATATGGTCGGATTCATTTCTTATTTATCTAGGGTTTGTTCTTGGTGTATATCCTCTCCTTTTGATGTTTCTTCTTACTTTTCTTCCTCCTCTTCACAATCTATGTAAAATAATTTATTCTCAACACACATATGACCTTTAGTGTATTTTCTATCGCAACTATAACAAAGTCCTTTTTCTATTTTTTCTTCCAATGATTGTGGTGTCAACCTTGTAGGTTGTGGAAGGCTAGGGGTAGCAACACTTCCATCTTTATAGTTGTGAGTGTTAGGCTTCATTGTTGCCATAATTTTGCTTTCAATCTTTCTTGCCAACCTGAATGCCTTCTCTAATGAATCAGGTTCCCAAAGGTGAACCTCATATTGGATGTTATCCTTTAAAGTCCCTATGAACCAATCAATCCTATGATCCTCTGGAATATCATTTACCCTTATATTCAATTTTTGAAAGTCCTTAATGTGCTCCACCATTGAACCCTTTTTTTTTAGATTTATTAATTGGGTAAAGAAGGTGTTTCTCTTTGTATCCTCATAATGTGCTATCATTTCCTCCGTAAAAATTGACCAAGTGACAATTTGTTTACGAGAGTAAAGCCATCGATACCATATAAATTGATTGGGTTCCAAATATAAGTTGCAATGAGTACCTTTTGTGTGTTTTGCACGTTATGGAGATCGAAATATTGCTCCATTTGTAGTATCCATGTTATGGGATCCTTTCCATCAAACTTCCTCATATCAATCTTTGGAACATGGTGGGTCTTCAATCCAACATTAGAGTCTATGAAATCATGATTAGCATTTCTTTTGTTCTCATCATGAGTTTCCTCTACTACCTTTTCGCCATTAGGAAGTCTTTCTTGTAGCAACTTTATCGAACCTTCCTCCAAACCTTCCACTTCTTTCTTCAAATATTCAATGTTGTCTTTCTTCAAATCATGATTAACATTTCTTTTGTTCTCATCATGAGTTTCCTCTACTACCTTTTCTCCATTAGGAAGTATTTCTTATAGAAACTTTGTCAAACCCTCCATCCAACCTTCCATGTCTTTCTTCAAATCTTCAATGTTTCCTTTTAATTTTTCTTCTATACCATTGTTGTCATTCTTCAAACCATCCATCTTAGCTCCTGTTACTTTTTTTGAGAGGGAAATTTGTTGCACTTAGTCTCGTAATTTTGATATATCATGTTGCATTTCTTCCTCTTCTTCATGTTTCATAGTAGAGATTTCGGTTTGCTTACTAGATGTTTCCATTTTCTTTCTTTGGGTCATCAATTAATGATAATTATGCTTCACAATTCCCTTTGAATCACTTCAAACTACTTTCTCAAGCAAAACTTATGCAAATTTAAAATATATAAAAAAAAAATAAATAAATAAATAAAAAAAAAAACAAAAAAACAAAAAAAAAAAAAAACAAAAACAAAACAAAACAAAACAAAACAAAAACACTACACACCTCTTTTTCTCACTTTGTAGGAGCTCGATATTAAATCTGACGTATCTTTGTAATTTCAAATCTCCAGGTTATGAAATTTCTTCTTGTGGTATCCCTTTGAGTCCTTTTTCCAACCCCACAAGTCTAATCAATATTGGATTCTCCAAGAAATAGTTATGCCCAATCTCCCTTGATGACCTGATTATAGACTAGTTCAGTAGAATGAACTTGTACGAAGTGCCACATGTCATTGTTTCAACCTTCGTCCCTAAAACCTATACCCAAAAAAACTAAATTATGTCCTCTTTCTGTCACATCTTATGAAATTTTAATCTGATACTCAGAGAGAAATTTATGACGATTTTCCCAACGTAACATATTTGAGATCGAATTCTGGAGCCTATAAAAACCCTAACTTCCTCAGTTTGTATCTACGAAAATATAGTGATACAAGATCTGAAGTTCAGTCACGAGGTTCATCAATATTTCGGCTCAAACGGGTTTTAATTTCATACTCTGAAGATTCGTAAAAAAAATGTTATAGAAAAAATTCCACAATGACCTGTTTGAAACAGTGAAACCCTAGAATCAAAGTTCTTATACCAAATGGTATGGAACCAACTCACAAAATAGAATAAGAGATATATGAACGACTTCAAAATTAGCCTCTTAGAGGGGGTAACCTCCTTTACATTACACAAATGAACAATTCTTGGATGATACAAATGAAAAAAAATCCTTTCTATATATAGGAGTCTAAGGGGTCACAATATAATCAGAGTCGACATAACAATAATAATGTAAGGGCACAACAATAACAATATTGGGCTTCTATGGGGAACAATAATAACAATATGGGGACAGTAGGGGCACAACAATAACAATAATGGGCTATAATGACAATAATAATGGGGGAATACACTAGTATAATAGGGACCTAACATTATATGTGTAAAAAAATTGTAGTCTTTTAAATAACAGAGGTATTACTGGGGGAGGGGTTATATGGGGAAGGTTATGTATGGTGGAGGTGTTATATGGGGGAGGGGGTATGGGGGGAGGTGTTATACACGTAATGGTGGGAGAGGAAGAGTTAACGCAATAACCAACGTATGGGATGTGTTATACACATAATGGGTTTGGTAGACGTATTAAGAGTGGGCCACGTTCCAATAACGGTGGCATGGGGAGAGTGTTTATTTACGGAGTCAATAATATAGTGATATATTAAAATTTAGTTATATATTAAATTTTTTCATGCATTAAAAACCAAAAGTGGGACCGGAGTGGTGTGTTAACCAACGTATGGTGGTATGGGGAGGATGCAACCGGTGTGCGGGATTAAACGTAAACCAACCAACCAACTAACCATGGAGTAGTAGTGTTAACCAAATCCAAATAATACGAGGAGAAACTGGGCGGCGGAGTGGTGGTATGGCGTAGTGTTAACTGTGATAATTGCAAACAAGGTAAGGGGATTCGATATAGTGTATGTATGGCGTTATATATTATGATTGGGCACCATTCAACATTAGATGCAATAATTTAATGTTCAACATAATATATAACAGTGTTAATATAACTGTGGATATCGTATTGTAGTGGTAGGGAAATTGGGTAACACGGTGTTTCAACACATATATAACACAGCGTTCAACACATTAATACCACTGAACTCAATGTAATACCACCATCCAATAACTCATTCTATGCCACAGTCATAAAAAATCGACATACCACATATCAGTACGCCATTCGCGCAACATGGAGAAGGCTCACCGCACCATAGCACTTCAAGGCAGCACAAACTCAATCCTCCAGCAACATAGATTTTAGTGTAGATTAGCGCTTAACGCAGGGAATGGAGCAATGGAAGAGGTGTTAGTTTTGAAAAATAGGTAGAACATAGGCAGAAGGGAGTTACAAGGGCAGAGAGGGAAGCCAAAAATGGAGTTGGCTCTAATACCATGTCAGGCCAAAAGGTGACTCCTCAAATGAATTATGATTTTTCATTATGACTGATCATAGATATATACATGGAGGGAGAGACTCTTGGGCTTCATCTCCTAGTGTCTCTTCATATTCCAACTCTCCTTATTTTATATTTACATTATTTTACACATATTCACCCAATATCAAGGATTAGGTGTCAACAAAAGTGATTCCTACATTTAACAACACTAGTGAAAGAACTGCATATTTATTTTTCAATCACATTATTGCATGGTTTGGTGTTTCACAAGCCATAGTTATGGATCACAGAAATCATTTTCGGAATCATATGATATCCAAACTAACTGCTAAGCTGGGACTTTCCCATGAAAGCTCCACTCCCTACTATCCTCAGGCTAATGGACAAGTTGAAGCTATCAATAAAGTTCTCAAAACTATGCTTCCTCATATGGTAGGGGTCCATAAATTGGACTATAATTTGATTCTTTATGCTACCTTATGGACATATCGAACTTTAGTTAGGAATGCTACCAGATTTACACCCTTTTAGTTGGTTTATGGTTTGGAAGAAACCTTTCCAATCGAATGTGAGATTTCATCACTAAAACTAGTTGTAGAACTTATTCCTCCCACTTTCATAGAAGAGGAATGTCTTTTAAATCTGGCCCATTTAGATGAGACACAGCATGATGTTGCTTTAGCTAATGAAGCTCATAAAAGGCATATCAAGGCGCAATAGGACAAAAGTGTCAAGCCTCGTGTCTTCTCGGAATGGGACCTTGTTCTTTTATATGGTCAAGAATTTGATAAGTTGGGGCCAGGAAAGTTCCGACCTATGTGTCTAGGTTCATATATTGTCAAGCGTGTTATTACAAAAGGGGCCTACGAGTTAGTCGATTTTGATGGATTTCCACTTGCAAAACCAAGAAATGTGTTGTACCTAAATAAATACTATGCTTGATATCATGTGTAATACACTGTGTACATACTATATATAAGTGTGTTGAGTGTGTTTGCAGTGTGTCTCTTCAAAGTTTCCTACATTTTATGTTGATCCCTTTTACGTTTGGTTTGCATATGTCGACATCCCTTGAACTGTATTTTGGTTATGCTTATGGTGTTCGTCGTAGTACTCGGAACCTATCCTCTGCAGCTTGGGATATATTTTCTCCAATGGTGAGTTAGTGAGTCTACAAGGGATTTTTATCGGTCGCTCTACCAACAACATCGTTGAGTATAGCACAATGGTTGATCTACCGTCTAATGTTATGTCACATGGTATCTGTCGTTTAGTCATTAGAATTGACTCACAGCTCATGGGACTACAACTCGCTAATGTTTATTTTGTTATAATTCCACCATCCTTTGCATGTTCTTAAGGGTTCACCCTTTAGAAATACACTTTGATTTCGTATGACATGAACATATTTCTAGAAATATAAACACATTGATAGATGCTCTTGCTAATCATGTTTTAAATAGACAATTTCAACGAATGTAAATAAGTTTCAATACACATCATATATATTGAAAGCATAATAGGAACACGGAAACATTGAAGATAGATATATATATATATATAAAGTTTGGTTTTACAAAATTTGTGCCCAAGACACATATGGCCACACAGCCCATATAAAAAACTACATGCAAATATTTAAGTAGACTAATCAAAGTGCTCATGATAAAATTCCACTACTCAAGCTATATTGTGCAGTAGACAACCAATGCGGCTTAGCACTCCAATAGTTTGTTGATGAAGTCGCATCAGAATCTAGTCGAGCGCAGTCTCATCTATCTCATTTGTCAACCTCTCCATGTGGAACTCCAACTCTATTAGGATCTTGGCTACATTGAGATCTCATAGTGCATCTCATCCTACCGAAGCAACCTATGTTAGTTCTACTACCTCATGTGGTTTTTCTCTTTCATGACGGAGATATGAAGCACCTATAGGTCAAACATACCCAATATCTGCATGAACAAATCAATATTTTAGTCTCAAAAACATCAAAAACACAAAACAATTGTAAAACTTCAAAAAATACAAATGGTTGAAATATCTTACCTGTAACACCCCATCGCTCACCCTCAGGAATCATGAGCTCAGGTTCATCACGAAAATTCGTCCTTGCATACGGATAATCATCAATCATAATGAACTTTCTACACAACCATCCAAAGAAGGTTGGTGAGAAACTGATCGCTGACGGACCTGCATGTCGAGACATATGATCTATCCACCTCCTCATCTATGGAACCCTCAGATCAATGGGCTCGAGTGTAATATGTTGAGGTTGTAGTAATGGAACTTATTCTAGAGAAAAAGAGACCAAGATGGAACTATAGTCGAAGTTTTTCAACTTTCCCTCTCTTGCTTTAGATAGTTGTTCTTTCATATTGACTAACTGTCCCTCGCTCCAGTTGAAGATTGTTGGCTCCAAACACTCCACACCATAATGCATGTACAATCTGCTAGCCACATGAAGTGTTGAGTTACCTTCCAATCTGACAATGATGAATAAGATCAATCTTAAAGGAAAATGGGTTACATCTTTTATGCTAATTTTTTCATCCCTAGTTGGCTTGCTCGAGGTCTGCAAAAAGTGGCAATATAATATTTCATTGTTTGTCCACCCCTTCTCCCACCTAGGAGATATATGGGAGCACCTTTCATGGATAAACCTGTCAGAAAACATATGTCCTCTACCATTATCTCGAGTAGATGTTCCCCTAATCTAAATGTTTGTGCTTTCACATCCCATGAATGAACAAGAAACTCTAGTAATTCCATCTGCTACCTCATACTAGGAAGCTGGAAAAATTTCAACAATCCACAATTTTTCAGTGCCTGTATAGTAGCATGATTAATAGTTTCATTCAAATCATATTCTTCATGATCTCTTTCTCTCCAGATAAAAGCCAAATTGTTCTAATGAAGACCTGAAACATCAAGAAGAGACTCATTAGGATCCTTTCCATGTAAGAAAATTAAAAAAAATTGAAGGGAATATGGTAAACACATTTTGGATTTGTGCCTAACATACCCCAATAAGGAGATTCAATGCATTGCACCCCTCCCTGTAGTTTATCTTCACTTAGGTGCAATGCACCTTTTGACTATATGGGGTTGCATTGATTCTAGGGCGAGTTATTTAAACCACAGGGCCCTCAAAAACACTAAAAACTTGCATGAAATCACAAATGAAACCATGAATTGAAAGATAAAGGTCTTAAATATTACCTGGAAGTGACGGTGCTTGAAACAATCCACTAGATAAAGCGCGATCAGCTACAGAAGATCGAGGGAAAAAACTACTCAAAACTCTCACTATTGAAGGCAAATGTGAAATGGTAAAGATGAATAGTCATTTTGAATACTTATGATTGTTTCTTCCATTATTTTATTCATATTTAATGTTTTTACCTAGTTACAACCCATTTCTACCATGAAATGGGTATTTTAATTCCCTTTGTGATGTTTTGAGTAGGTCAACAATTGTTTGACAGATTTTGTCATGTTTTTAACATATTATTTTGATGAAGGAGAACATTTTTATCACTTTTTCGGGCTCTTTAAACTCATGAAAAAAGAATGCCCTAGAGTCCTCTTTTAGCTCTCTTTTCAGACTCCCAAAATATAAAAAGATTTTCGAGCACTTGTATTCTTGAACTCGTTAAAGTAAATGAAAAGACGTCTACTCAAAAAAGGAATGCCTTAGTCGAACATGGCTAAGAGGTTCTCTAGGGTATTATTTT
Source organism: Pinus taeda (assembly GCA_000404065.3). Lineage (NCBI taxonomy): Eukaryota > Viridiplantae > Streptophyta > Pinopsida > Pinales > Pinaceae > Pinus > Pinus taeda. Next base: position 154,813 of record APFE031581341.1, read on the forward strand.
ATGCCTTTTTGGACCTAAGAGACTATCTATAAAAAGGAACATCTAGAGTCTTATTTTTTTCCTCTTTTTCAAACTCTCTAGACATGAAAAAGATGTTGAATTTTCACCTTCACTGGACTCATAAAAACATAAAACAATGATTGACTCGTCATTCAAGATGGGACCGAACCACTCCTTCTCTAGGTTCGTTAAATATTCTTAGAGGTATTCATCCGAAGGATGAACTTACAGATCAAGCATATGTTATCCTCCATAAGCTTATTAAAAAATAAAAAGGTACTAATCAGTATGGTTGCAGAAATTGGGAAAACAAGGTACTCCATTTTTTAATGGCAATGAGTCTCTCTTGAACACAACACTCTTCCACTTCATCTCTATGGTTTTTGGGTTAGGAGGTATGTTTGTATTTAATTTTATCATACCATTTCAAAGCCTTCATTTTTAGTTTTGGTTCAATGCTTCCAGCTTCATTCAGTGTTGTCGTTGTGTTGAAGAGAAGCCATTCAGTCAATATATCCTACAATAATCTTAAGCCTTCATTCCACATCTACCTTTCCTGATCCAGTTTTGTATCAACATGATTTTTATCATTTTGTCTCAAATCATGATACCTATTTCATGTCATTGATGGGGGATACATAAAGGCCCTCCTACGACGGGTTGCTTCTTGTCGACATTAGCTCATGATCCAGGAATTGAGTTAGCAACATTCTTTGGTACCTTGGTACTTGCATACATCAATGACAAGTTTCCTCACTCTTGGCGACAATTTTTCATCATTGGCCTTCAACCAAAATATTTTGTGTGGTGTTCGACTCAACTCATTTATTCACACCATCCGTATTTCACTGTTGTAGGCTTGAGATCCATTAACATCATCGGTGATTTCTCTCACGTCTGTTAACGGCTTACATTGGCCAGTAATCAAATAATCTCCAGATGGTGTCTACCATGTTCGACCTCAACTCATTGATTCACATGGTTAGACTCATACATTGGTTAGTTGTGTGAACAAAATAGAAGATCCTGAATCTAGTTTCATCCATTTGGGTTGCAATTTCAGGATTAATACAAGATCACAATGTATGATGTCTATGATTGTATAGACAGTCATCTAGTCATGGATCCACCATTTTTCATCTATGGACGTGTCTTTTGATCATTGTACATGTAATGTTAGCTTATGTGTTGAGTATGGGTATGCCTCCCTTAGAAAAAATGTCATGATGTAAATGTATTGTAATAGATGATGATATCGTCGATTGTTCTTGGTCCTGACTTGTCACAAGGTAAAGCACTTTAGTCATCAGCTACAATTTTTTACTTTGTGCTTTGGGTGGCAATCTCTTATAGGCCATTTTATCACATCTGGTTAATAGGCCTTCAAACAAGATCATTCACATCCTTTGAACACTTAGTCATCCTCCCTACACAAATCCCTAAGTATGCCTCTTTCAAATCCCTGAGTTTCTGCCTGAAACTGCTTAATTTTAGTCATTTGTAAGACCAACGTACCCTGGCCCTTCATTAGCCAACATTGACTACCAGCTTTTCCTACTCTGGGCCTACATTGATCACCAGCAGGTTTCTTAGTCTTAGGGGTGTGTTGATTCTAGAAATTCAGGAAAACAAAAAAGAATCTAGAAGCTTCCATGATTTGTTATAACTATTTACCTTTGATAAAAGTATTGAATCCTATCCTATCCTATCTTGGATTTTTCATCCCTTATCCCTTGAGCTCATCCTCTCATCGAGAGTGGATCTCAAGCCCAAATTGGTAAAAGAATAAGAATTCATGAACTACCTCCCTCATCTACATATCTATTGCATCCATAGGCATGGGTTTGGATTTTGGAGAGTGATTCTACCCTTAGTTGTTGATGTGAGAGATATTATTCCATGCATTAGGGCGATTAGATGTGCACTTTGTGCTAAGGAAAGGACAAGTCAGCTTGGAGGAGCTCTTCTACAAGATCAACACCTATTTTTGGTTGTAACTCACTCCATTTCTATTAATGCAAACAATTCTTTGTTTTCCTATATAAGATGTTCTTATTTCATTTATTTAAATACCATGTTGATATATTGAATAAAATGATTAAATGATGCTATATAGATCATGTAGATCATTGTGTTGTCTAATTGTGCAAGTCCAATTATAGTGATCAGAGCTAGGATTGGAGCATACAAGCCAAGGAAGGAGCAAAGCATACAACAGATTCCAGATAGGCTTCATCCCGTTATCTATTTAATTTAAGGAAAACATTAGCTTCTTTTTATTTATGTTGTTCTAGGTTAATCCACTAGGCCTAGGGAAAATACTTATATCCGTAATTGTAGATTTCGTATAACAATCACAGGTTACTCTACAGAAGAAAGTCACTCCAGAGGTAGTACCAGCAGAAAGGTGCAACCCAATGCACGAAAATGGAATTTAGAACAAATTTTCACACATTCCAATGGAAGAGCAGAGCCACAAGATGAAAGCAGATCCAATCATATTGAATACGTCCATAGCAATAGAGAACAGTAGAAAGAAAAGAAATCGGGAGGAAGAGATGAAGCATAAGGAAGAACATGAGCAGGGGAGATTGGAAGAAAAAAGGAAAAGACAAGAAGAAGAAGAAAGGCAAAGAGTATAAGAAGAATAAATAGCATGGAAACAAGTCGAGGAACAAGAGCATAACTGGCTACTAAGAGAAGAGGGTGAATAGTTGCGAGACAAGGAGCTCACTCAAGAAATTGAGGAGTTGATTGTGATTTAAGACATGGAGGTGGAACTAGAGTCGTTGAACCAAAATGTTAATTTGTTGCCAACCACTAAGCAGGTCACCATAGAGTCTCCCCCTCCTCCAATAGCATAGCAAGCTCCAAGCGAGGAATAGGAAATTGTTCCTCTTGATGAGGGTCTGGTAATGGACATGTACAATCTGACATACGAAGAGATCCAAAACAAGATTGTACAAGCAAGGAAGAAACATTTTCCAGACAATATTGCATCTCCTGCATTCATTAGAGAAAAGGTGATATTGACAGACACCATAAGGAATCCAAATGTCATTGTTGCATCCAACTTGGCCTTTGTAGATGCTACAAAGTCAAACACAAAGTATCTGATGGTTGAGAACAAACAGTTAGCAAAGAACTTACAGGCTGCGAAGCAAGAAGTAAACAGCTTCGAGTAGAGGTCCAGAATGCAGCTCCCGCACAAGTATATCTAGAAGAACTTAAGGAAACCATAGTTGATGAAGTATTGGAATTTGGAGAAACAATGAGAAGCTTGTATGAAGAGCTTGCCATCGTGCATACAGAAGTTGTTTGCTTGCACGACATGCAACAGAAGTGTAAGGATAATGCTAAACTCTCAAGTTTTTCCATATAACCATCATTGTCATGGATGAGTGGCCAATGCAATACAAAGGGGCATCATTTGAATTGGCGAAGAAAGCAAGGCAACAAGAAGAGTTGGAAAAACCACAAGTGTGGATGATCATTCATAGTAACAAATAGCTCACCTTATTCATTTCCAATATTCAGGCTTCATATGCACGATTGTACAATAGTGTGGATTTCATGGTGAAATCGCACAAGATCCCATCAGTTGGCTCACTCGATGAAGCCAAATGCAGGAATCAGGTCACAAAGGAGGTTGAAGAATACTTGGAACGGTTCAAGAAGATAACTACAAAGGAAGATCTAGAAGTGAACAGGAAAAATATGCAGAAGCACATTGGTGGCCCTATCCAGATCAATACTATGATGCTTTTGCTAAATAAGGAAACTCAAACCGGTTCCAAATCAATGTACCCAGATGCCATGGAGGTTAGATTCCACTTCCAGCCTGTTCCCATCACACATTTTGGGGAATTCATTGTGCAATACAAATATTGGCACCATCATGTGACCGAGAACCTAAAAAGATAAAGTTGTTGAGATAGAATTTCCCCAAACTCTTAAATTATTTGTATTATTAGGTTATCTATTTGGCTCTACCCAATTTTGTCCTATATGGGTACGAGTATATTGTAATATTATTTTGTAATTAATTTGTATGTGGAATTCCAAGTGTCAATTGTGGAATGTGGAGATTCATTTTGTAAATAAGTTGAAGAGTCATGAGAAAATTCCATGAGTCACAAAAGGAGATGAATACTCACCCCTTTTGGGAGCCAAGCTTGTGGATAGGCTTTTAGCTTAGGTTCAAGAGCTTGGGAGTTTTTTTGAGAGCCTTGGCTTCTCCGTATCATAGAGGGAATATCTTTCTTTGGAGGAGCAAGTGTAGACTTCATGTTCCACTATTGGGACTAGTGGTTCATCAATGATATATGTATGCTTGCAACTTTCACCTTAATAAAACCTCAGATTTGACACGTTTTCATGCATATGTTGTGAATATAGTAGGACTATTCTTGTTATGTTTGCAATATATTTTATTTCACTTATGCTAACACTTATGAACTATTTAATTTGCATTAGTATGAATCTTGTTGAATGTGTGTTGTTGTATATTTTTGTCATGGTTAACTTGTGAACTATTTCACGGGCTAACTCGTGATGTCTTTTATGCCCATGTGTTCCTTTTAAGTTGCGTACTATTACGGGCTTCTAAGGGGCTCACTCATTGTCCCATCGTTTTGTTAGAACTTTTCATACATAGCACTTGACCCTCCATAAATTCACACACTTGTTTCCCCAGAGTCACAAATACACCACTCTATGCATTATTATAGCCAAGGCACATCATTAAAAGCCACTGCTTCGACAACCGGGTCGTATTCTGGATGGAGCTTCTACTCCAAACGGTGTGAGGTATAATTGGGACCTCATATTAGGGAGACCCCCTTAATGTTGGTTGGTCCAGCACCATCAACATAATGAAAAACAGTGCATCTGTCAATACACCCATGATCACAAGATGTAAGTTGAGAAAATATGAATGCCCAAAAGAAAATCAAACATTGTATGTCAAGTCAATTGTCAGAAACCTATTATGTGTGATGACATTAAGGCCAAACATCATGAAAGGAGTAGGATTGGCTGCAATATTTAATTTTTCACCAAGGGATACACATGTGCAAGTAGAAAAAATAATATTCAAATATTTGAAGGGCACACTGGAATTTGGCTTGTGGTACTCAAGAAGTAAGGACTTCACTCTAACAGCACATATAGATGCATATTGGGTAGGAAGTATTAATGGAAAGAATAGTACAAGTGGAGAAGAATTGTTTCTAGGCAAATGTTTAGTATCATACTTGAATAAGAAGAAAACTTCAATCTCTCTATCAATAGCAAAAGATGGAAATATTGCAGCAGCAACATGATGCACACAAGTTCTTTGGATGAAGAAGACACTAAAGGATATCAAGGTAGAATATAATCAATCAATTTCAATCATATGCGACAATATAAGTGCAAGAAAATTTTAAAAGGATCCTATTATGCACTCAAAGATAAATCATATTCCCATCAAGTGTCATTTCCTAGAGAATAGGTAGTTGAAAAAAGTGTTATGTTGGAATAGATTTCCACCAAGGAACATGATGCATATACTTTTACCAAATTCCTTCCCAAATAAACATTTAAATATCTCAAAAAAGTTGGGAATGATATCCCTCTCACATCATTAGGAAAGGGAAGCACAAGCCCAAGGGTAGTATCCCTTTTCCATTGATGTCAAATGGGGATAAGTTGCAAACAAAGGAAGAATTACAGATACAAGGAGTGTTGTAGAGAGAGGGAGCACTACAATATTTATTGCAGAATTGGCTAAGGGTTGCAGGGGGGTTGTTGGAAATATTGTTGTAATTTATGTCAAAGATAGGGGAAAACTATAGATATCCAAGATGACTACAAGATGGAGAATGTTAGAAATATTGGTTTCGAACCTTTGTTGCCCAACTTGGATGCCCTATATTTGAAGGAATTTTGACTCTAAATACCTAGATCAAATGGGAGCATAGGATATATATTTGAAAATATTATTTTGAGATGTTTGCAATGATATATGGTACTCTGTCTAACTCCATAAGAATGAAGAGATATGAAATGTTCTATCATGTTGGACCAGCAAGAAAGTATAGGTTGGTCTAGACAATTTTACAAGTTGGCCCCATAAGTAAACGCAGGAGCACTATAAATAAAGGATAGATGAGTGCATTTGAATATCATCCAAGCAAGAAGAGATATAAGGTGTGCAAGAGAAGCTAGAGAATACTCTTGGAGTTTTAAAGGTGGAGAAAAAATGTGATTTGTGGAATGAACAAGCCATCATGGCATTTTTACTATAACTTTTATTCTAGGATGTTTCAAATTGTGAAATTTTGAGGATGTTGTCACTCTCTGCTTTATAAATTTATTAGTTGCCTAGAGTTCAGAAAAGAAGTGAAGTTTGAAGCCTTTTCCCAAACCACAAAATCTCTCAAAGCTTGGTCAGACCCTCTTCATTGCATAGTGCACATGATAAGATTTCCAATGGTATATAAAAGTCCAAAAATGGAATTCTGGATTAGAAGTTAGAGCAGACTAAATGGACCCTTTTGAAAGCTAGAAGACAAGGAGAAAATACCAAGGGAGGCTCATTGCAATCGGAGGGCCCCAGGCACAATAAATCAAAGATCGGTGGTGGACTCCCACATCCAACAGTCTCGCAATATCGAGCATCCCGCAGTCCCGCCAGATCGGGCATCCCACAATCCCGTCTCCCTCAGTCCCCCATCCTGCAGCCTCACAATATCGAGCATCCCATAGTCTCGTGACCTCGTAGTCCTATGATCGTGTACATCAGATCTTGTAATATCAGCAAATCAGCGATCAGCGGGCCTAACGGGCCATTCTTAAGGAATTGCAGGGGAAATAAGTCGATAGTGTTAACAGCATGGGAGGGGCCGATTTCATTTTACAAAGGAAATCAATTGAAAAATTAGAGGCAGGAGGCCCTTTTCTCTCTCCTCCAGGGGGGCAATGTGGTAGAATCATATTGGTCCTAAGAATCCACGAGGCCGCTAATGTTAGCACGATGTGGCAGTATGGAGATGATGGCAGTACGGAGGACATGTGGCACGCTGATTCAGTGTTTTCAGGGTCCTATGGGGGCATTTTCGGACATGTCACCACTTAGGAGGCACCACATGGAACTGATGACATCATCAATCCCGCAATCGGCAATCACACAAAGAAAATTTTCCTCCTCCTCTAAAGTCCCTTCTGGCTTGCTATTGCGATATTTGCGAACTTCCCCAGATGCGATATTTTATGTGTTACATCTTATAAGGAGTTCTCATCCAGACAGTCAGCCCACACTATGAAAACAAGTGGATGGGTCTCTCCCTCTCTTGTGTTGCGATTGCGATACCCCGGGTGGGTCTAATCCCACAGATCGACAAACGTAAGGTGTCAAGGGGCGGTATCAAAGGCAAAGCATTGAAAATCGTCAGTATGCGGGATATTATGCAATAAAGGGAAAACGCCCCCAAACAAGAGTCTAAAGGCTCTAGCACCTTAGGCTAAGCCCCAAGTCATAACCCTCAGCCCTTTTATGCAAAAATATAGAGAGGGTCTAAACCAAAGGGGGGTTAAGGGGCATCATAGTGCTTGGTTTTGTAATGTTTCAAAGGAAAAGCCCCGATTACAGCAAGGCCCCGAGTCACAATACAGATCTTTAAAGGTAGATGGGTCGGCAGTTGTGGTATTGAATGAAAGCATAGGGCAATGGCACACTGAAATGGGCTAATCATTTAGAATCCCCTACAGCATGAAACCAAGGACTAAATAGGCAACAGAAATGGATTCGACAGCTTCACTACATGACTGTTGTGAGTAAATGGCAGTATGTGAGGCTTAGGAAGACATAATGGCTCGACATGGAGATCCACTCCAATACCCAGCAAAGGAATGCCTGGAAACACTCCATTCCCACTTCTCTGCAGGCATTCACAGTTAACCCACTCCATACTCCAGAGAACAAGCTATTCAGGCAGTTAAGACGAAAGTGACAGGAACTCGTCGAGCGGCAGGAGAAGCACATCATAACTAAGACATGGCTTGACCAGAGGCCATTCATAGGAACAGCACAGGGGACACTTCCTCTGTTATCTTTTTGTTTCACTCTTTCTTTTCATTATTTTGCAAATTTCTGCTTATTTCCAAGAAGGGATCGAATCTCGATTATAATCATTTTGGGCAACAGAGCCTTACACACCGAGACAGCTAGTCTAGTAGACATTTGGAGCTCTAGTGAAGATATTTTTTAAACTAAAACCCAAGATCGCCCTCTTCTTATAAATAGGGGGAAGAAACACTTAGAAAAGGTTCTGGAATTTCTCACCCCGCAGGGTCTGAATTCTAAGATGTCACTTTGGTTCTATTTGCTCATTCATGGGGAACTTGAATGATGTTGTGCTAAATGTTATGGACTGGTATGTTAGACTCATATTGGATTAATGAAACTCCCTAGTCATTCCAATCATGATCAATGTGAATCATGTTTCCTCTTGGTAAATCTCATTTAATTTGTGTTTTCCCTTCTCTGAAATAGTGTAATGAATTTGTTGGTTTCTCCCTGATTGATGGATTTATCTAGGTTGCTAAATATAGAACAATACATGCGTTATATTACAGATTTACTTGTGTTATTCAATAGCATACAATACTTGTAGTAATTGCAAATTTATTTGTGTTATTCCATTAACCTAAAGTACCTGTGTGAGCCCATATTTACTCATGTTGTTTGGTGTTAATGATACCCATGTTATATCTGGCATGGAACCTTAATTAGCATACTATTGTTTCTACCATTTCACCTCCTTCCTCTTCCATATTTCTACTGGAACATTGTTTTTGAGGATTCTATTCGCCTACAGCCCTAAGGATCTATTTCCCTCCTTCCTCTCCTCCTCTCCACCATCTCTACAACTTCAGTATTAAGTTGTCTCATTGTTGTGTGTCGGCCACTAGAAGAAGAAATTTCTCTTTGAGATTACCCCAATATACCCCTCGTATTTGGATCCATGTGTTGGCTTGAGCCTACCTTGATGAAGGCCTATTGAACCAAGCCCCTCTTATTATATTTTAATTACATGACAATTGGAGTGCAATAGAAACCTCACTCATAATCTTCCATGCACTCCTCTATTTAAGATGTCCTAGGCACTGGCCTACAATCAACCCAAAGGTTGTCTCTAGGAGGCTTTCTAGGCCCCCCTAAAGTACTTGTATTGCAGGTACTAGAAAAATCTACAACATCTTTCTGGCGTCGTTGCCAGGGAATGGATTAGAATATTTTTTACCTGGGTACGACAAAATTTTTACGTTCCCTCTATTAGGTGAGCAAGGGAAGTGTGGGTTGAATATCTCTCACCTTGACGACTCCACTATTTCATTCTATGGTAAACATCCTAGCAACTCCACTGCCTAAATTTCTACTTCCTTTGATTTATGATTCATATGATTCAGAATAGGATGAGGTGGTTACAAATTGTCAATGGGATCCACTTACAAACAAGTGGGGAGAAGGCTCCTCGCAACAAATTTTTCAAGAAGAGCCCAAAGTTGAAGGACCAAGCAGAGTCTGCAACTACTGGTTGCAAAAATATTCCTACTGGGAATTCTCATGGGGGCCTCCAATCTATGGCTCTTACAGTTCAGAAGTTGAAGATTCCATTGCAGATTCCCAAGAGGGTTGGCCCTTCAAAAAATGGGTAGTAAAAGATCAGCAGCAAGTTTTTCTTGAAAAATCTAAGGTTGAGGAGCTAAATAGTGTTTGTGGTTGCCCTGACCAAGAAGACATTGGCCAGCAGACTGTTTGTGAAGAAGAGGCCGCTACAAACATTCCTTGTCGATTCCATGACCTTGTGGCTAAGTACATGAGCATGTTCTTTGGCCAGCATCAGAGGTTGTTTCGGGAGTATGCATTAAAGCTTCTTATTTGCAAATTTTTCATGGTGCATGATTGTTTTGCTTTTAAATTTCAACGACATGAAGGTATTAGGTCCATCACCCAAATACTAGCTTGGCTCCATTGGAGGGTTGAACTTACTTAGGTGAATTGAGCCTTGTGCATAAGTAGGAGTGTATATAAATAAGCTCACTCGATGAGCATTTAATTTCTAGTGGTTAGAATTTATATTTCTGCATTTTAGTTTGAGGAGGAAGTGAATCCCTACAAACAATGTTTCATGGAGATTTTATATAAGTTCATATATTTCTAACTCCATGCCCAAAGGTGAAGGACACTGGTCTACAGGTTCTCAACACCTTGTCAGCAAGGCATTGTCCCCAGTTGGAGCCAATGTTGTCACTCACTGCTTTATAAAGTTATCAGTTACCTAGATTACAGAAAAGCAGTGAAGTTTGAAGCATTTTCCCAAACCACAGAAGCTCTCATATCTTGGTTGGACTCTCTCTGTTACATGGTGCTCGTGATAATATTTCCAATGGTATATAGAAGTCCAAAATGGACTTCTGGATCAGAATTTGGATCATACTGAAAGGACCCTCTTGAAAGCTAGAAAACAAGGAGAAAAGACCAAGGGAGGCTCATCACAATCGGAGGACCCCGGGCACAGTAAATCGGAGATCGATGGTGGCCTCTTGCATCCTGCAGTCCCGCATCCCATAGTCCCTCTAGATCGAGCATCTCACAGTCCCGCAGCCCTCAGTATTGCATCCTGTAGTCCCGCCATATTGGGCATCCCACAGTCCCACATCTCACAATCCCACAATAACGCACATCAAACCCCACAATATCGGAAAATCGGTGATCGATGGACCCAACGAGCCACTATTAAGGAATTGCAGGGGAAATACGTCGATAGTGTTAACAGCATGGGAGGGGTTGATTTCATTTTACAAAGGAAATCAGTTGCAAAACTAGAGGCAGACGACCCTTTTCTCTCTCCTCCAGGGGAGCCACGTTGTAGAATCCTTTTGGTCCTAAGAATCCACAGAGCTACTAACGTCAGCATGACGTGGGAGTACAGAGATGATGTGGCAATACGGAGGACATGTGGCACGTTGATTCGGCTTGTTCAGGATCCTATGGGGGAATTTTTGAGTGACATGTGTCACCACTCAGGAGGTACCGCATGGCACTAATGATGTCATCAATCCCGCAATCAGCGATCGCACAAAGCAAATTTTCATCCTCCTATGAATTCCCTTCCATCTTGCGATTGCGATATGCAGAAACTTCCCTGAATGTGATATTTTAAGTGTTACATCTTATAAGGAATTCATGTCCAGATGGTCGTCCCATGCTATGAAAAGAAGTGGATGGGTCTCTCCCTATCCCGTGTTGCGATTGTGATACCCGGGTGGGCCCAATCCCACAAATCGGTGATCGCAAGGTGTCAAGGGGTGGTATCAAAGGAAAAGCATTGAAAATCGCCAGTATGCGGGATATTATGCAACAAAGGGAAAAGGCCCCCGAACAAGAGTATAAAGGATCTAGTGCCTTAGGGCTAAGCCCCAGGTCATAGCTCTCAGTCCTTTTATGTAGAAACACAAAGAGGGGCTAAACCAAAGGGGGGTTGAGGGGCATCATAGTGCTCAATTTCCTAATGTTTCAAAGGGAAAAGCCCTGATTACAGCAAGGCCCCGAGGGCATGGTACAGTGCTTTAAAGGTGGATGGGTCGGCAGCTGTGGTATGAATGAAATCATGGGGCAGTGGCACATGAAGATGGGATAATCATGTAGAAGCCCCTACATCAAGAAACCAAGGACTTCATAGGTCGCAGAAATGGATTCGACGGCTTCACTGCACGACTGTTGTGATTAAATGGCAATATGGGAGGATCAAGAATACTTAATGACTTGGCATGGATCTCCACTACAATACCCAGCAAAGGACTGCCTAGACACACTCAATTCCCACCTCGCGATAGGAATTCATAGTTGACCCACTCCCTACTCTAGAGAACGAGTTATCCAAGCAGTTAAGACAGAAGTGACAGGAATTGGCCAAGCAGCAGGAGAAGCACATCACAACTGAGACATGGCTTAACCAGAGGCCATTCACAAGGATAGCAGAGGGGACACTTCCTCCACTATATTTTCGTTTCTCTCTTTCTTTTCATTATTTTTCAAATTTCTTCTTATTTCCAAGAAGAGATCTAATCCCGATTGTAATCATTTTTGGTAACAGAGCCTTACACGCCAAGACAACTAGTCTAGCAGACAGTTGGAGCTCTGGCGAAGATATTTTTGTAACTATAACCCAAGGTCCCCCTCTTCTTATAAATAGGGGGAAGAAACACTTAGAAAAGGTTCCAGAATTTCTCACCCGCAGGGTCTGAATTTTGAGATGCCACTTTGGTTCTATTTTCTTATTTATGGGGGACTTAACTGATGTTGTGATGAATGTTATGGACTAGTATGTTGGACTCATATTGGATTAATGAAACTCCCTGGTGATTCCAAGCATGATCAATGTGAAGCATGTTTCCTCTTGGTAAATCTCATTTAATTTGTGTTTTCCCTTCTCTGAAATATTGTAATGAAGTTGTTGGTTTCTCCCTGGCTGGTGGGTTTATCTAATACATATTAAACAACTCAGAAACATATTGTAGTAAACATAGATACAAAACTAGACAAAAATATTGGCGAAAAAGGCATGTATTCTCTCTCATTATTATTAAAAATAATTGAATGTAGTGTTACAAATAAATAGATGAGAGATAGTGTCTCAAGATAGTGCGTGCTATCTTAGACACCTTTGGTTGAGATAATTTCTCCTTTGGTTGAGATAATTTCTCACCAGACACACACCAATATAGGAGTTACCTAAACTAACTCCTATCTTAGAGGAACAACCCAAGAGTTAGGCACAAATTCCTAACTTGTAATATTTAATTTATTTATTTATTTTTGGATTTATTATTGTTTTATGAGAGAGGCTAACATTATCTAGGCTGCTAAATAGAGAACAGTACCTGCATTATATTACAGGTTTACTTAGGTTATTCAATAGCATACAATACCTGTAGTAATTGTAGATCTATTTGTGTTGTTGGATTAACCTACAGTACCTGTGTGAGCCTAGATTTACTCATGCTATTTGATGCTAATGATACCCATGTTATATCTGCCATGGAACCTTAATTAGCATATTGTTGTTTCAACCATTTCACCTCCTTCCTCTTCCTTATTTCTACTGGAACATTGTTGTTGAGGATTGTGTTTGCCTACAGCCATACGCATCTATTTACCTCCTTCCTCTCATCTCTACAACTTCAGCATTAAGTTGTCTCATTGTTCTGTATTGGCCACCAAAAGAAGACATTTCTCTTTTAGATTACCCCAATATACCCCCCGCATTTGGATCCATGTGTTGGCTTGAGTCTACCTTAATGAAGGCCTATTGAACCAAGCCCCTCTTATTATATTTTACTTGCATGACAATTGGAGTGCAACAGAAACATCACTCATAATCTTCCATGCACTCCTCTATGTAAGATGTCCTAGGCATTGGTCTACAATCAACCTAGAGGTTGTCTCTAGGAGGCTTTCTAGGTCCCCCTGAACCACTCGTGCTGCAAGTGCTAGAAGAAAACACAATAGAGGATATGGAGGTAATATCTTCCTGTACACATGCTAAGAATTTTGGGCATTAGTTCACTATACTTCCAGATATATTCCCTATGGAATTTAGGGTTTGTGGTTGATCTCGAAATCTAGTTCAAATGAGTCTTCTTGGGATTTTCATATAACTTAAGTTCTGGGAGATTTCAGACCGTGAAATTTTGGGGAAACAGAGGCAAGATATCTAGGTACATGTGATTAAAATTTCATATCAAAAAAAATCACTATAATTTTGGAGATATGCCTTGTGGAAGTTACGATTTCTTATTAGTACCTACAATTAGTTTCAAATAGGTGATTTGGTATTTTCAATATAACTTATTTTATGGGATGTTTTAGACTATGAAAATTTCAAAGACCTATGGAGACATATAGTAGTATCTCAGGGAAAAATTTTAGACTTTGGTACTTTATAATTTCATATATATGCCTTGTGGAATTTAGGGTTTTTGAATTATCCTTAAATCAATTTCAAACAAGGCATATTGTAATTTTTGTTGCCGATTCTTATATGGGACTTTTCAAACTATGAAATTTTCAGAGATCCAAGGAGACATATAGAATTTCCTTGGGTAAAAAATTAAAATTCATATTTTCAAAATTGGATGCGTGGCGTGTTGTACAAGTTCATTTCTAGGAAGAGGCCAAAACTACAAGTTTTGGGAGAAGCAGACCTAGTGAAGGCCATTAGGAGAATTTTGAGGTCTAAAATGGGCCTCCTAAGAAAAATGTACAACCAAAATAACCAATAGGATTCAAGATCATGATGTCAACCATGGGGGATGATTCACCATTTTTTGAGTAAAAATAATAAAACTATTTTTTCAATTCGTATTTTCAACTTATCTCCCTAAGGTTTTACTCAAATTTCGAGAGGGAGTACTCGTTAGATGCAAAATTTAATTCCTTGTCCAAGGAGTATCTATGGTGCATACTTTTGATGGACTATTTTACACAAAAAAAAAAATGAGAAATACTTGAAACAATGTGATTGCAATCACGTTTTTCATGTATTTCTCGTTTTTTGTGTAGCAAGGTCTATCGAAAGTATGAAATGTGGGTAATCCTTTGATGAGGAATCAAATTATGCATCCAACGAGTGTTATTTCTCAAAATTGGAGTAAACCCATAAGGAGATAAATTGAAAATACGAGTTGAGAAAGTATGGCCCCAACCTTTCTCCATTTCTTTGTCGACCTATAGATTGGTTAGTAATCTAAGACATTCATATTGTGCCATGTGCTTGTGCTCTTGGATTTATATCCTTTTTCATGCATCTATATGCTTATACATGCAAAACACACCATATGAGATATTATAGAGAGAGATGTCGACTATTCTTGTAGTGTAAATCCCCATACCATGTGATATTTATTCCAACTGAATAGAAAGTCATAGCCTTTTCACACCTCTCAAACAATTACATCAAAAATGATAGTACTACTAGATACCATTAATTCCTAGCAGGGCATATAGTCTACTAGTGCACTCGAATGTCAAGCTAGGTCTTTGATAGCTTGTAAGATGTGAAAAAAATATATGCAAGGCTTAGGGGTTAATGAGTTAGTTGGACATTTTTAATCATGTTATTAACAACTATCCAGAAATCCAATTTTATCTAATTGAAAAGCAAGAAATTATAAATAGTAAAAGGGAAAGCAACATAGTTGATGATTTATACTCATATGTTTTTTAGCATGATATTTGTAGCAATGAACCATTAACTAACAAATGATAAAAGCAATGTTTCTTGAAACACACACTTCAAACTATAAACAAAACTTATAAAATGAATTTGAATTTTATAGACATTTAAGCAAATCAAATATAGAATGTATATAAGATAGATAAACATAAGCAGAAAATGAGAAGCAACACTAGTTTCCTCTAGAGCGTGCCCTTTCTCTATAGAGCAAGGTTTTGAAGTTCTTCAACTTCTAGTCTATTTCAATAATCAATTTATAAGTGACACGAACTAGGAAATTGTGTTTGTATTCGAAGTGCGAGATATAGCAAAACTCTCGTTGGCTTTTAAGCTCATGCATGAGATATATTGTGTAAAATGTACTACACTAGTAATTTCATAGTAAGAAAGGAGAAATTGAAATTGCACTTAAAAAAAGTCCAAGTAGCTAAAGAGGCCAATTTCAATTACTCATAAATTCTTGTATGGATTATTGCTTGACATGAATATATATTTGTAACACTCCATGAGAGGTAACCAATGGAATTACTCTGGGGTTCCATAGTGCATTCCCACAAAAAAATAGAAAAGAACTTTCTCTACTCTAAAATTAGAATAGGAGACCCTAAAATAGGGTGAGAGTCTAAAATAAGGTTGATGAAATATTTGCCCATGGGGCATAGAGTAGACGGTGATAAGGCGTTTTGTTAAGGCACTTTGTGGTGAAAAGGTCACCATTTCTAAAGTATGTGGGTAAAAATCCATCCATGTTAAGGGTTGGTGTGGCAAGGGTTGAGTGCAATCCTCGAGTGATTTTGATAGTTTAGATGTCCCCAGGTCATGGCTACTCAAGCCATAGGTTAGGCATGTCAGACATCTTAAGACTCACATAACCTAGCAAACAAAACAAAACAAAAAATTATGGTCATTTGGAGTTATCTTGGGTGGTTGGGAGGAAGGAATGGAATCCTCCTCACCCAAGTTCAATTTTTGCAGTTGACATGACAGATGTTGATAGTGTACGTATATTCCTCATATGGAATATATAGTATTGTACTTGTGAAAAAAAGAAAAAAATGGTTGATGGAATATAAATGGAGTCAAAAACAAATTAGAACTGAAGTGTAGACTCCCTCATGCAACTCCTAACTCATAAATAGTAAGAAAAATAAATAAAGAAATAAGACTACAAGTTAAAGGATAAAGTTGGTAGGTGAGTGGATATGGTTATGAATAAGTTAGTATCCCAAAATAAGAGAGTAAGCGCACACTCATGAATGGGGAGTATAGAGTATAGGAAATTCATACTAATGGATAGGAGATAGCCTTGTCATTGCCTAGACACTACCACATGTCATCCTAGGAGTCACCCCCACTAAAAATAAACTTACTAAAAACAAAGAAATGTTAAAAATATAAGATGATCCCAAAGTGGTAGGGAATGTCTAGTAATAAAATAAAATTGGTCACATGTGGCTCTAATAATAATGTCCTAAGCGAAGTCTTGAGGTCATGAGTATGCATGTACCCCAACAACTTTATCTCCTTGTCTTTTCACAATAAGATATGTGAATCTATCCATCTTCCTCATTTATCTAAGAGGAAAGCATAGCTCATTTAGCTCAGCTAAATAGAAATCTACTAAATGGAAATTAAAGACATGCAAACTTGAAGAATCGATGATTTTTCAAGTCATTGATAAAGTTTGTTACAACCATTTAAACGAAACAAAACATTTTGTTTAATAAACAACTATAAATGTAATCAAACGAAAGTATGTAGGGTAACTAATAAACTAAATTACTTGTTGTAATATAGCATGGTCTAAATTATTCTAAAGATGCTCTTTAACCATAGCCAAAGGCATCTATGAATCCATCATCATAGTTATTGTAGCAAATTGCTTGAACAAAATAGAAGCTTCTATTGCTAACCCGCAATTTTGTGACAGTTGAGTATTAGCAACACATTCTATGAGAACTCATAGCAAGTCATAGGTGCCATACTTACTAACTTGGGTTCACAGAACCATACCTGATGATTGGGACTCATAACACTAGTCTTGATGTTTAAGACTTACATCACTTGTTATACAACACAAAATGCGTGGATCCATAGCAAGTGGTGCTATTCACATATCTATAACAAACAAGACTCAATTCCAAGGACAAGATCTATAACAAACAGAGTTATGTAGTAGATTCTATCTTCCAAACATACCAATCCTTTGACTTTTGTAACATGATTCCGATCTATGGCAACTTTAACTACACATTAAGCACAAAAAAACACCATTTCTACTAAGTGTACTACATAATTCATTAAATTGCCACTAAAACAAAGAAAAATATACTTGAATGGATTTTCCACAAAAATGGTTATGGTTATATTTATAAAGAGGTCAAAAATGAATGGTGGACTATGGAAACAAAAGGAAAAAATTTACATAATCATGCCAAAATCACCAAGGATTCAAATCTCCTCCATATAGAAATCACCAAGGAGTTTCCAGTATATTTACCTAGTACAAAACAGGAATAAATTATTCCATCAATGGGGAAGAGGTTAAGTGAACCTTTGAAATGTTGGTATGTGGAGAAGATCACTTACTAAGGAATTGTCTCAATAAACAAGAGGATAGTAGGGATGTCCATAGCATTCAAGAGGCAACAAAAATCAATGATGTAGCAAGGGTCATTCCTAAAATATTTGACGCCTTCGAGGATAGATAAATAGGCCACCAAGCATTAGTGGTGGAAGTTGAGGGTAAGACTACTAAGGAATATATTCCTATTATAATTAGTCTAGGATATAGTTATTGAAAATGGTTGTTATTGATGTCAAAGGGTGTCCAAATGAAAGAAGCAATTATATGGTCAAATAGCATATTTCAAGTCTCCTAGAAATATTGTTTTGGATTTTTTGATGCCCCATTTAGACACCCTATCTTTGAATGCATTTTTGCTCCAATTACGTAGCTCAAATGAGAGCATAACATATATATGTTTGGAAATTTTATTCCAAGACCTTTCCAACAGTATATGGTGCTTTCTATAACTCCTCATATTTGAGGAGAAATGATATTTTGAATATTCATTATACACTCTGCCAAGTTAGTCCAACCAGCGCACAAGTTGGCCCAGTTAGTGGGCAAGTCGACCCTACATTTGGCAATCAAACATATTTTACATATATATATATATTATATATTTTACATATATAGATATATATATATAGGTGTTAAGTGAAGCCAAGTTGGAGAGGTTTTCTATGTGAAGGATTTTTGGGACTCTTTGGGAAGGGTTTTGGTCTTGGTTGTAGAGTTGTTCTAGAGGCTAAGTTTCAACCCTGTTGAAGAAGACTTTTAGCCCTACTGAAGGCCAAACTTCAATCACGTTGAGGTCGAGGTGTTTGGGGGTCAAGTTCATACCTAGTTTGAAGGTTGAATCCTAAAGTTTTGAAGGCCAATTTCAAGTTTGGTTTGAGGGCCAAGTTCTAATGCATTGAACGCTCAGTTTAGGTCTCATTTGAAGGCTATTTTCTATTGTTTTGAAGGTCGGTTTCAAGTCTAGTTTGTGGTCAAAGATGCAGTCTCGTTATAGACCAAGTTCTGGTCTGATCTTTGAGGTGGTTTAGCTCTATTGGAGAATTATTGCAAGGATATTTGGAGGTAAAGTTTGGATGACTAATACAGTGTTAAGGGAGTTGTATTTGAATTAGTTGTGATATTAAGGTGATGATAAAGCCAAGCCCTCTTATAGACAGAGGTGCAGTGAGAACAAGGCTATCGTGGACAATTTTTGTGATAGACTTGTGGGCTACATAAGGTGAGTGTTTAGTGCAAAGGTTGACAGGCCACAGGAAGCAGACATTCAAGGTTGTAAAGGTTGGTTTGGTTCCAAGTGTGTTAAAAAGCCCCAAGCAGCAAAAAGAAAATTGCAGTGTTGAGTACAAGCTTCCAAGTGGGCAAACATTCTCTTTGAACATACAATAAGCGTAAGCAATCACAGTTGAACAATGAACAATAAAAGTTGAGGAAGTTGAAGTGTCAAATTGGAAAACCTCTTTTTGATAAAATACAAAGAATTAACATGTAGGAGTTCAATTCTAAGAAGAAGCCAAGCCAAGAAGAGGCTAGTTGAAGAGTAGAAAATTCAGGCGTACAAGTCATGTGGTAGTGATAAAGCTTGAAGGGAAAACCTAATGGTTACATGGTTAGATGACAACTCACTAGATAATTTGTTAAGGACAAGAAGTTATTAATGACAAATGAAAGGAACAACTTGAAGACGTAGGGTGGTGCCTACAATTTGTTGAGTTGGTGCTCAGCTAGGGGATGGTGTCTCTTGTAGTTTGGTGCCTACATTCACTGAGTTGGTACTCAGCTAGGGGAATGAAAGCTCTTGTAAGTTGGTGCCTACAAAAGTTGTAATTTAGTGCTTACTTTGTACAAGCAAGTTTACCATATATTTACAAAGAAAAATTGTATATGTGTTTCTTCTGCAGATCTGTGTTTCATGATTTATGTGAATCAAATATTTTAAAAGATAAAAATAGTTTAAAATAATAAAAATATCAATTCATCCTCCCTCTCGGTATTTCCAACACTATTCACACCTATGTTACACCTAAAGTTGTTGACTTGTGTGTTTTTCAAAAAGGCAAGCATAAGAAGTCATAGTCAATGAAGTTGGCCATGAGAACTAAAGAAAAGTAATCGAGTTCATCGAGACATGTCCACTGGAAATGTATGGATTTTCTACATGGGAAAAAATGAATATCTTTCCATCTAGTTCATATCATGTCTTGATTGGCATGGATTGGATGGAAGCATATATGGTAAAACTTAATTGCTACTACAAAACCTTTGACTACACAGATAGTGGTGGAAATCCAAAAGTAGTAAAAGGTACTCCAAAAGTCATTTCTCTAAGACAAATTTCATCCTTGTAGTAGAAAAAGAGTTTCAGAAAGGAATGCCAATTATATGCAATTCATGTATTGGAATCAAAAAAAACAAGGGACTAAAATTTGAAGACTATCCAATGTTATAAAAATTCAACGATATGTTTTGAGATAAGATACCTAGTCTACCTTCCAAAAGAGATAAATTTATCGATTGATCTCATGCTTGGAGTTGCACCTATATCCAAGGCTCCTTAACTAATAGAATTTAAAATATAATTACAAGAGTTGTTAAATAAAGGATAAATTAGGCCAAGTGTGCTGCCTAGGAGCACTACTTTTGTTTGTTAACAAGAAAGATTGTAGCCTCAAATTGTGCATGGACTACAGACATTTGTATAATAAAGAAGTTCCCATTACCTAGAATTGATGAAATATTTGATAAAGTAAGAGGGGAAAAGATATTCTCAAATATTGACTTCAAACTAAGATATCATCAAGTTAGAATCAAAAATAAATACATACATAAGATAGTTTTCATGACAGGGTATGGTCATTATGAATTTGTGGTATTAACATTTGGCTTACCAACACACCAGCCTCACTCCTTGTAAACATTGTCTTCCATAAGTATTTGGACAAGTTTTTACTTGTTTTTATTGATGGCATACTTACGTACTCAAATCTAAAGAAGAACATGAAGAACACCTCAAAATGGTTTTGCAAATATTGAGGGCATGAATTGTATGTAAATTTTAGTGTGACTTTTATGAAGGTAGATCCATTACTTGGGACACATCATCTAAAAAGAAGGATTAGTGGTTGATCCAAAACAAATTGAGGATATAATGAGCTAGCCTACTCCTATAGATATGGTAGATGTTTGATCCTTTAGAGGCCTTAGAAGTCACTGTTAGAAGTTCATTAAAGGATCCTCCAAGCTTGGTTAGTCAGTACCTTCATCATAGAAGAAATGGATAAAGTTTGTATGCCCTTAAAAAAATTAAAGTTTTCAGTAGCGCAAACATCTTGCCATTGATCCAATTTTATAAATTGTAGACCCAAACAAAAACTTTATATTGTTCACATAGCATGTGGAGTCTTGGTGGAATTTTAATGCAAGATAACCATGTGATTGTTATGAATCTAGACAACTAAAAAACTATGAGAAGAACTATGTTACCCACGATCTAGAACTTCTTGTTATAAACATGCATTGAAAATGTGGCTCCATAACCTGATAGGTAGGAAATTTGGGCTAATGACCTATCACAATCAGTTGAAACATATATTTGATCAACCACACTTGAATGGCAGAAAATCTAGGTATTTGGTTTTCCTTAGTGAGCATGATCTTGAGATTATGTACATAAAATGGAAAGAAAACAAAGTAACATATGTACTCAACAAAAGCATGCAAGTGATACACATGGAAGCCATCAATCTTTGTGAACTTGATCTAAAAATTGGAGTGAAATAAGCTCTAAAAAGAATCATCTAAACATAAGTATGTTGTTTACCTAATGTGAAAAAATATTGTTGATCTACTAGTATAGATTGTACATTCCTGGCTTTTCAGAGCTAAAAAGCATCATCATGGATGAAATGCATAGGCCATATTCAAGACATCCAAGTTACCAAAATGTGATTGCTACAGCAAGAAAGCAATACTTTGGCTTTGAATGAAAAGAGATGTTGAGGAATATATTGCAAGATGTCTTGAATGCTGATGGGTAAAACTTGAACACAAACACCCAATAGACTTACAACAAATGCCACTTCCCAAGTGGAAACGAGAGGTGACTAAAATGGACTTTATCACAAGGTTTCCCAAAATAATCAAGCAACATGATGCTATTATGGTTGTAGTGGATAGACTAAGAATGGTTTCCCATTTTATTCCTATGAAGTGCACATATAAAGTAGTGAACATTAGAGATTTCATGAGACAATTTTAAATGGCATGGAATGCTTGTAACTATCATATAAAACAGAGATCTAAAACTTACGCCCAATTTTTATTAGGGATTATTTAAAGGATTGGGTACTAGGTTAAACTTTAGTATTGCTTATTATCCACAAACATATGAGCAAATTGAGAAAGCCAATTAGATAGTGGAATGCATGCTTTACATGTATGTTATAAACCAACTAAGAGGGAGGATTATTCACACCTTGTAAAGTTCATATATAACAATGGATATCATGTATCATTTGAATTTATTTATGGCAAAAGATGTAAAGCTTTTGTAACCTAACCTAGGATAATCTTGTGAAGTGAACAATGCTTACACCAAAAATGCTCAAGGAGCTTGAACAAGGAGTCATTTTGATCAAACAAAATTTGAAGGCAACTCAAAATAGGCAAAAATGTTATGCAAACATGAATAGAGTGCATAGGGAATTTTATCAAGACCATTGTTGGACAAGAAGCTCAATGATACAAAATATGCACACATTGATTGTATAGTTGGTCATTGTCAACATTGTATTTTTGTCAAAAATGAAGATCAAGACATGTGAACATGATGATAAACTTGAGTAATCCATCTTCATATGTGAAGTTCAATGAAGACATCTCGGGGTCAACTTGAACAAGTTCATCTCTTCACTCTATTAGGGACTAGAACTATTCCTACCCTTCCATCTATTGATGACGGGTCCAAGATAGGCTCTCCAAATGGAAGAGATGTTGGGCAAGGTGCAAACAAGTGGTATCAAGTGTGGTAGAACCTTTAGATTTTATTTGAACTCACAAATTCAAATCAGCACTCTTCTCTAAAAACCAAACAAGAACAGTTCTAGGGTGCACTTAAACAAGATACGAATATTTATTTTTCAAGTTTGTCT
Source organism: Pinus taeda (assembly GCA_000404065.3). NCBI lineage: Eukaryota > Viridiplantae > Streptophyta > Pinopsida > Pinales > Pinaceae > Pinus > Pinus taeda. The sequence goes on from APFE031581341.1 coordinate 177,831, forward strand.
TTTCTCTCTAGTTGTCTTATACATGCTCCTCTCCACCTGTTATATAACATATCCTTCTATTCTTAGATAGTGTTCCTCGCTGAAGGTTGAAGTATTCACGCGAAACTTTGGCAATTAAAAATATCTCATAGTTTTAGCCAAAAATATTGCTCTACTTGTGAAACTTTGGCCATTAAAAATATCTTATAGTTTTAGCCCAAAAAAACATTGCTAAAAATGATATTTAATTGTGAAATCTTATATTATAAAAATGAAATTATGACATTCAACCTTAAATGCTTAGGTTTATCAACTTAAAGTGTTAATGTTTGTGGAATGATTAGATTCTAAAGTGTTTACGGATGTCACCTTAGATTTATGTGATGTGTCTCGTAAGTTTTATGGCTTGTAATTATTAGAATGAAAACTTGTTATTGGACATTGGATAAACCAGTGCTCCCCATATGTTTTACAACATGGAGTAGTAGCTTCTCATGGATCCTTGTCTCTAGTGATGCAATCATTGACTAACACCTGTGGGTTTTGGTCTAACAGAAATCTTGATTCCCCACAAGTGGCATCAAAGCGTACATCATGAGTTTGATACACACCTAGCTTGCTCTGGGGAAGATTGTTGGACATTGGATAAACCAATGCTCCCTATGTGTTTTACAAATGAAAAGATTGTTGGACATTGGATTTACAAATGAATTAACAACCTCGCCTAAATCCTCATCTTTGGCGATGTGATTGTTAACTAACACCTACAGATTTTGGTTTCCCTAACCTATAGTGTCCAACACTTGTTCTTTAATTATTATTCAAGCACTTGTAATTTAATTAGTATTCAAACCATTTTTTAATACCCAAGCTAATGATCATTGTGATTTGGGTTCCCATTTACTTATCCCCATTCCCCAATCGCGGACAAGAATGTTATATCATTGCATTGTTATTCATCCCGTTTATTCATAACCTCACTCTCCTTACTCACTCTCGGTTTCTTGTTGGTTACTTCATGAAAAGATTGATAGGCATTTCACCCATTTGTAATCATGTTTTTTATTCTTGCGTTCAAACACACAAACCTAACAAACCCACTCTAATATGTAAAATATGCTAACTATCTACAATTATTCGCTATATTAAAACCAGATAAGCAGTACCTGTTTATTATTTAGTTTTGTATATATATATTAAGTAATATTATTTGTAAAATAATACAAATATGATATTATAATGAAAATCTTGACGTTTATACATATTGGCTAGTCACATGATGAAGAGAGAGGTGTATTTTGATATTTTATTGATCTAATAATTTATTTTTTTGTTTATTAGGTAATGTGAGTTCTAAGATAACTGGCACCCCTGATCTGTGGCTTAAGTAGCCACGACCAAGGGGCATCTAAGCAGTCAAATTCACTTGGGGATTGCACCCGACCTGGGCCACACCAGTCTTTAGCATGCTGGATTTTTGCCCACAGGATTTTGAACCAATGATCTTTTCCCCATAGACTGTCTTAACAAAACACCCTATCACCATCTATTCTACGCACCGTGGGCCAATCTAATAATATTATCACTATTATTATTATATTATAACTAGAGAGGTATATTTTGACATTTTATTGATCTAATAATTTATTTTTTTGTTTATTAGGTAATGTGAGTTCTAAGATAACTGGCACCCCTAATCTGTGGTTTGAATAGCCGCGACCAAGGGGCATCTAAGCAGTTAAAATCACTTGGGGATCGCACCTGACCTGGGCCACACCAGCCTTTAGCATGCTGGATTTTTGCCCACAGGATTTCAAACCAATAATCTTTTCCCCAGAGATTGTCTTAACAGAACACCCTATCACCATCTATTCTACGCACCGTCGGCCAATCTAATAATATTATCATTATTATTATTATATTATAACTATTTTCTCCTAGTCAACACCTATTGAAATCCTCTTCTATTGATATCAAACATGTCAGTAAGTCCATACTGGTCCAATCTATATCGAGAAAAGAAATTGAACTTTAGGGTAAGATAGCAGGTCCTACAGTCTACTGGTCCAATCTATATCGGGAAAAGAAATTGAAATGAAGGGTAAGATAGCAGATCCTACAGTCATAATGATATTAGACAAGGAACCTCATTTTCGTTGATGTTTTGGGCATGGGAGTTTCCAGTATTGAATTTTTTAAATTGGACGATGTGGGAGATAAATGTCTGATGGCATCGCTCTCTCACTACTTTCATAAGTTCTTTAATATTTTCCACCACAAGCTTACACTTATTTTCCTGGAACATGCATAAAATGTGCACAAGTCCATCATACATATGTAACTGCAACTAGAATTCACTCCACCCAATTTGCGAACTATCTTTGCGGTCAAAATATCTTCATATCTCCACCACAATGTTCCAATTATTTTCCTGAAATATGCATAAAACAGGGATAAATCCATGTGTAACTGCAACTAAAATTCACTTCACCCAATTTGCGAAGTATCTTAGCAGTGCCTCCTCCCCACTTGCCAACTTTTTCTCGCTGACAATATTTGCACAATGGCACGTTTGGGCGTACCATATAATTCGAAAAAGTCCTAATAACAGTGTGAAACACAAATCAAACTAAACTCAAAAATCACAGTGCAAAACGCTACTCCGAAGGATGAAATCAGAACGGTGCACTGAAATTCTAGAGAAATCAATGGAAAATGGCATTAAATGATCAGTTTAAATTGATTTAGAAACAATTAATCTCACTTTAAATGGGGGTCATCCCCCAAACACTATAACAGTTTTTAAGGATATCAACAGTGTTACTAGAACCCTCAGTCCAGACTCCAGCACCCATATATCCCAGAATCCAAACTCTGCCTCCCTAACTAGAATGTTCTGGTACAAAAGGATAAATAGTAAATACATTGTTTCTCTGCAACATACATACAATTGCAAAGACCAGTCAGTGTTCCCAATTTACATGGAAAATATATATTTAAGAATTCTAAACAATTACTCATTGTCAACGTACAGTGAACAGTCAAGGAAATGACCATTATATCATTACGCAAAAACAGCATAAAACTGCTGAGACTACTCACTAGCAACCTGTTTAAAGGCATTTCACTTTCTGCCAAGAGACAGTTGCATCAAAATTATAGGCCTTTTCAAGACTGTTCTTGATCAAAATTTTCCTCCAACTTTTGCCGCTTTGCTTCGGGCAACCCATTCTCCGTTTGGTGAGATATATTATTGATAAATTCAGGCCCCATCAGAGAAGCATGCTTTTTTGTAATTCGGCGACCAGCCCTGGGCTTTGGTCCCCAATAATTTTCAGGATTGGGAAGAAAACGGGCAACCTTTTTACTCTGTGCTTTGCTGAGGGCAGCTTGTGCCCTTGCAAAATTTGCCTAGCCAAAAATCCGAGAAAATAGTATCAATAAATGTTAACAGCAAATAGCATACTAAGTAAACTGCATATAAACATTCGGCAGACCTTCAAATTAGATTCTTTGGCAAGGATGACACTTCCGGCCTGATCAGGGGATTGACTCTTCACTGGATGCATTTTAATCTGAAGGTTCAGCAAAATATTAGTAAATTATATGTACACTTTCTATTCAACAAACGTCACAAAATTGCTTTTAGAACAAAAGCGTGTTTATTCAAAATATTCCAATGCAGGCAGCAGTGCACTGTTAAGAACCACGTTATGTATAGTCTAAGTACCAACTAATGCCTAAAGATCGAACAAATCAAGAAAATCAATAAATTTTTAGGTACCCAGCAGCGCATAATATCCCAGATAATGTGCATTGGGGCATCCGTCTTCAGGCCAAGTGGATTTGCATGAGTTCCTGAAATACGGTATCCTGCATTTATAATTGCTGATCGAAACATGACTGCTGATGGAGAAGTACACTTTAACGTTGCACATAAACTGTGGAGACTTACGTAAAGCGGTACATCCTGTAACTCCTGCAGAAAGGTAAAGGCTAAATAATGTCCATGCTGATACTTGATATAATGTATAAAAAAGAAATGGCAAATAGAAAGCACCAAATGCCATCCAGGTACGGTACGGATAAATACTCTGTGATATGATTACATGTACTTAAGAAATGAACCTTCCAAATAAAATGCAACAAAGGGAATGCTATCTTGCTATGTTCCTGAAATGTTGCAAATTAATTGCCCACATTTATCACATCATTGCAAGTTGTATGCATTATACCATTGTATGCGGTGGCAAATCAATATTAACTTTGCATGTTATGCTACATTGCTGACTGAAAAGATCCTTACCTCAGAAATCGATGTCAAGACAGCATATATTTTGTCGTATGCGGGATAGCGAGATTTGAGGGTAACAACATTTGATAATATGGACGAAACCCAGTCAGGATCATGAATTGGGGCAGACCATATGGGCCCAACCATATTAAATTTCTTGCCACAATCACTGCATTCTTGAGGAACAACTGGGCCACAACCAGGTGCATATCGTAGACTGTTATTCTTGAGCATACCAAGGCCATGGGTTGCAAGTATCAGCTAAATTTGAAGCAAGACTAAACTTGCATATATTTTACAACACAGTTTCTTAAAAATTGATTTCATTACTTTGGTGTACATTGCTAAAACAGGTTTCTAAAAACATTTGAAGATCTGAAGCTTCTGTGCAATTTATTTTGTGCCTAAAAAATTGAAGAGTTATCTCCATCTTTTAAAATGGCAAGTTAAGCATACCTTGTTGACAGTTCGTGCTAGAGGCTGCAAATGGAATGAATCACATCCAACACATTGGTACACATAAGACAATTTCAGAGGTGTGTTTTTCATTGCATTTGCCGACCTACAAGCACACAGAGAAGGTTAGATCTTTATGGCTATCAAAGGAAGACCCAATCAATGTTGTAAGATAAGGTTCTGTATTTGTCGGAGCATTCAATCCAATCACTAAAGAATGTTCAATGAGGTGGAAATATATATAGAAAATAGAAACTAATGTTACCATTATAAATGATGCTCTTGAATTAATGCACAAAAAGATGGGAATCTTGTTTGAAAGAGAGTATACGCACGTGAATATCCGTACAAACACACGAATATAAAAATCTACTGAAACAGACAGAACTGGGACAATGTAGCGTTTGTAGCGGTTAGCATGGCTCTGCATATTAAGAAAATCGAATTAGGAAAGTAAGAAAAGCATTTACATTACTGGAAAAAATAATCTAATCACGCTAATAAATACATACCTCAATACAAGCAAGAAGAATCCTTAAAGCCATCTCATGACAATACTTGGCACGGCTAGGATATGAACCATATCTGATATATTAGAACTGTATTAGTTCTTCAATCTGAGAAAAGTTTTGAACTTGTATTCAATAAAATATTTTCAAATTTGCTGATAAAAATATAAAATCGAGAACACAGCAAAAGGAAAAAATTCAAAGTTTCTTACTTTGAATAGCAAACTTCCCCATTATTCCCACAAAGCACTGCCATATCAGTTGCTGTGCACATTAACATCCCCCCATCCGCAACTGACTGTACTGCAGAGTCCAGAAAAATAGAAGGTGACCCATAAGGATCAAGGTCAACCTGAAAAGAACAACAATCAGGAAATTATCATAACCAGATTAATAAACAATCAGATATAATTTCTGATGCAGTCAACCCTATGATGTGCATGTAACACCATATCCCCACATATCGGATCACTGTATAATGACACGAGATACAGCTAACACAAATATGAACGATTTAATATCACAAAAATAAACAATTCAATACCACCAATAAGAAGCTTAAAGCATTGTGGGCAGTTTATCAAATCACCTGTGTGCAGACTGAATAACTAGAAAAACTAACAAGCATGACAAGGAAACAAAATATAAAGCTAAGAACATAAAATTGATCAAATATACAATTTTTATCATATATTTTGCCACAGATAATGACCTCACTTCAAAAAGTTATATGATCGTGTAATTAACTTCTATCTGCCCCATAAAGTGCAGATGCTAATTTTGTTAGAGCAAACAGCGCGCTCCTACTTAAGATAGTGTAGTTTTGTATTATGTTAAAACTTTATGTTAGTGTTAGTATGACATGAGACCAAATGCGATAACAAGTGTTAGTGTGAGGGTCCGGTGGTTAAACCAACATAGCCGTATGAAGGGTCTAAATATGATGTAATACGAGATGATTAACTTGAGAAGGGATAGGTGTATATGGGTAGCCTATCTCAGGTCCCAATGATATATTTGCTGCAGCATTAATCTGCCAAGTCATTTTTTATTGTCTCCATATTTATGTGCCTTATGCTATTGTGTATGCACCCTATAAAACTACGCACGGTAATAAAGTGATACCAGTCTAGAGCCTGTGATTGTGATCATTAAGGAAAAGGCAGGCCTGGTCCAGAGTTAATTTGAGTTATTGCCCCACAAGGAAAAGCAGAAAATATAATATATATATATATAAAAAGGCAAGATTTCTAAGATTTATATATTTAATAAAGAAGCTTTAAATTTTATTGAACTTCGAGCATGCCAGAGTGCAGAACAAAACAGAAATTGTGACCAGACAAGAAAGTGGCAAAACCTGAGCAATAGTCTGGTTTTGTTGTTGAGGAAAGGTTGCCTGCAGCAGGTTATAACTTATAATAATATTGAGTTCAAAAATTATAAAGTTGCCCAGAAAAGTAGGTTCTGTTATAATAACATTGGGAGTTCAAATATTATGAAGTCGCCTAGAAAAGTAGTTTCTGTTGTAATGGTACTCCACATATTATCTGACTTTTCTCTTAATTCTGAAACATATCCTTAGCGAATGATGTATAAAAAACAGAAGAAGGAACATTGAGTTTTGATTACAAATTTAATGACGCCTGCAAATTTACAACTGGAAATGTCCAAGTGTGCATGACTTTTCCAGGACTAAGGAAGTAGTTAAATACAAGGTCCCATAGAGACTTAGAAGTTAGAATGTACGATGATTTTTGGGCATGCGAGTTCAAGTTAATATGATAGTAAGCTTGGTACGAGCTCAATTGATCCATAAACTGTCGTGGATATTCCATTGGACAGTTCGTCACAACAGATCTAATAATATTATAAAAGAACTCTGAAAATTCTACATTATTACAGTTTATTAAACTTTAATCTCTGTGGGTTTAACTGTAATTAATACATGCATGCGAATGGAAATTATGCAGAAAAGTAGAGAACGACAAAATAAGCTCACACACACATAAGACACAAGATATGCTCTCTGGGAAACCTTTTCGGTAGAAAACCCATCTGGAAGGTGAGGCCACTTTGCTCTCTTTCTCTGTCTAGAAATATGGCTGCAAGTACAAAGAAATAATGCTTGTGGCCCGTGGGCTGCTACACTGCACATATCATCTATGTGTGCTCTACCTCCTATCTCTCTTGGCTATATTTGCTCAGCGATGCAACAAAAATTCTCTCGAAAGAATGGAATGCCTCTTCCTCCTAGCGGCCTGGTTATAACACAACTCGATAGCCTACCAGTTAGCTTTGCCAGAAATTGTCCCTTCAACCCGATTTGTCAAAGGTCATCCTGCCCTTGTATTGTAGTTTTGGACATCTACTGCAAAAATGTATCCTCTGTCAACTCTGCCTGAGCGTCTGGTGCCAAATCTTCCACAAAAGGTAAGACATGTTCCTCTTCCTGATCTAGCATGGAAAGCTCATAGAGTTTCAAATTCTCTAGATTCACAACTGAGTAAACGCACATATATGGTGGTAAACCGAGTCAATAGGAATTATCACCCACTTTTTCTAGTATCTCAAAGGGACCATACCTGAGAGCCTTGACTTTCTTACCAGGCCCCTGCAACCTCTCCTTGTTCAACTATAACCATACTCTGTCTCCCACCTTGAATGATTTCTCTGTTCTGTGCTGATCATGCCTGGCCTTATACTTCTCTTGCAACTTCTACAGTGTTTCTTGTACCTGTAGATGGATCTGCCTGATCTTCTCTATAAATTTTTCAGCCCTCAAAGCATCGACTGTAAGATCTTCCCTCACTCCTTGCTACCCATATGCAATAACCAAAGGTGAAGGTTGCAAATATCCAAAACAAGTCTCAAATGGGGACTTTCATGTAGAAGTGTCAACAGCTATATAAGAATGTTGTATATATACAAGATTTTCATCCCGGGTCTTCGGATGCTTTTGGTTGTATCCCCTCAGAAGTTGCACCAAAGTCTTGTTGACTACTTATGTCTACCCCTTTGTCTATGGATGGAATGTTGTAGATCTCTTCAACTTTGTATCCATCTTCTCCCACAATGTAGTCCAGAATGCACTGAGAAATCTTGTATCCATGTCTAATATGATGCTCCTTGGTATCCCAAAGTGCACCTAGATTTGTCCAAAGAACAAGTTTGATGCTTCTTGTTCATTGATGGTCTTTTTATAGGGCATCAGAACACACATCTTGCTAAACCTGCCAACTACCACGATCGGGTAGTCATGTCCCTTCCTGGTTGTCGGTAAACCTCCCACAACGTCCATGGAAATGCTTTCCCAAGGACAAGTAAGGGATGATACAAACCTTGTCTCCTATTGCTAGACTTGTTGGTACAACAAAGCATGCATCCTCTTATGAACCTAACTACATGTTCTTGCATCTTGGGCCAATACACATACCTCTGCAAGTTAGCCGCAATCTTCCCTACATCAAAGTGCCCTACAACCTTGGAGGTTCGAGCCTCTCTAATCAGCTGCAAACACTCACCTTTAGGAACACATAAATTATCCAACCTGTAGAATAACCCATCCTGGAGATGCTAGTCAACGGTGTTGTCGCCATCATGCACATGACTTTGACTCTGCAACCACTGATACACCTCCTTGAAGTCCTCATCTTCTGAATATGTCTCTTTGTATGCATCATGGGTGAATGGCTCCATGTGCATAAGAGTCCCCAAAGTTGTAAACTTTGATGTGGGTGGCCTTGAAAGCGTATCGGCCAACTTGTTTGTGTTGTCCTTTTTATACTTTATCACGAAATGAAAATGTTGTAAAAACCCCATCCACTTGTAATGCCAGGTCTGTTGTAGCTTACTTTGGACCTGCAAGTATTGTAACGGTTGGTGATCTGTGTGGATTACTGTCTCCTTTCCCATCAGTTAGTGCTTCCACTTCTTCACAGTTTGCACCATGGCATAGAGCTCCTTATCATAGGTAGGGTAGTTAAGAACTGCCCCATGAAATACTTCAGAATGGTAGCAAATGGGCCTTCCTCCTTGCATCAAGACAGCTCCCATAGCATACCCACTTGCATTTGTCTCCACTTCAAAGGTCCGTTGCAAGTTTGGTAATGCCAAAACTGGTGCTTGATTGGTCTTCCTCTTTAGCTCCTCGAAAGCCTTCTGTTGACCTTTTCCCCACTGGAAACTCTTGCCACTTGCTGTTATGGTGTGGAGCAGTGCTGCTACCACTGAAAATGAGGCTATGAATTTCCTCAGGTATTGTGTTGCCCCAATGAAACTCCTGGCCTCAGAAACATAAGTAGGCACTAGCCATTTCATGATGGCCTCCATCTTGTAAGGATCTATCTTTAGCTTTCCTCCAACAAGCACCTACCCGAGATACACTACAGAGTGTTGCGCAAACTAACACTTCTTGAGATTTGCTAGCAACTAGTGCTTCTTCAATGTTTCTAGCATGTGCATCAGATGTGAAATATGCCCCTCCCAGGTAGCTCTATATACTAGTATATCATCCAGATAGGCAATAACAAATGAATCTATAAAAGGGTGCAGTATATCAGTCATTAATATCATAAACATAGCTAGTGCATTACCATGTATCTTCTTCTTTGACTCAAACTTGGTGATATCTAGACTTCAAGTCTAGCTTGGTGAAATACTTTACTTGTTGCAACTAATCTAGCAAATCGTCTATCCTGAGCAGGGGGTATCTATTCTTGAGCATGATTTTATTCAACGCCCTGTAATCTATACACATTAGCCAAGTCCCATCCTTCTTTGGCAAAATGATGATGGGTGACCCACATGGTGATGTACTCGGTCAAATGACACCTTGTTCCAATAGTTGCTACAATTGTTTCTTCACCTCACTTGCTTCTATAATAGACTGCTTGTACAACCCAATATTTGACAATGGGGAGTCTGGCAATAGCTGGATCTCGTGCTCCACTTCTCTCTTAGGTGATAACCCTTTAAGCTCTCGGAACACATCCTTGTATGCATGTAACAACTACTCCAATTGTTGTTTTTGTTTCTTAGTACACACCCCTCCAGGGATGCCTTGCCTCTTATTGACTCCTCTTCAAACTGAATTTCTCTTAAAAACAATAAAACATACTTCTTCCTGGAACTAATCAATTTCTTGGATTGGTTGGCACTTACCATTGATATTTTCGGCTTGCCTTTGTACGCATTAATGATGACCAATTTTCCATCCTTGATGAGCCGATACTGGTTAGCTCTCCTCATGATTATTGCATCACACATGTACATGTATGGACTCTCAAACACGACTCCACATACATCAAGGGGGACCACATCTAGATCTACTTCATCAATAAAATCAGCATTGATAGCAAATCTAATTTTGCATTGTTATGTTACCTTCAACTTTGCATCCTTATTTACCCAACCCAGTGGATATGGGTTTAGATGATCACAAACTTCCAACCCCAATTTCTTGACCAGCTCTGCTACAATGAGATTCATCTGCGATCCCAAGTCAAACAAAGCATCAATCTTTGTCTTCTTGACCTGTAACTTTATATGGAAGAGTTTGGTCATTTCTTTCTCTTCCTGTTGTTGAAGGCTACTCAAATTCACCTCCTTCTGCACTGATGTACAGACAATCTTCTCATACACGCTCAAAGCCCTTCCGATATCCTGCCGATTTTTGTGGGACCCTGCTTCTGACGGAATCGGAATGATATCCGTTGCATTTTATGATTTTTCAGGTACGGGTGCTTGCGGCTTTTCCTTCTTTGAGGGGTTTGCCCTGCGATATGCGATTAGCGACTTGCCACTAATCGCATATCAGAAACTACCTCCGTTTCTCAAAATGGCCTCTGGTTTTGCTAATTTGCGATAGCACGCGTTACCATGGGCCAATGGTCTGCGCGCTTGACCGACGGTCCTCATTGCTTCGCGTTGATCACCAATTGCAACTGTTACGAGGGTACCTCTGATAAGCTTGATCTTTATAAGGCTTTGAAACTTTGGCATGATTTTTAGAGAGTTCATGAAAACTTAGAGAGTGTTCTAGGATCCAATTTGGATCAACAATTCACTGGTCTCTGGCCCTCTCCTCGTTCAGTACTCAAATGGGTAGAAAGAAACTAAGCCTCATCTATCATGGGGAAAATCTCCATCAGATTCTGCGGAAGAGAATAGTTTACCTTTTACTTTGAAACGAAAAAGGACAGAGACTTAATCTTCAGAAACGGACCATATTTCATGGATTCAAGAGGGCTTTATCTCAACAGATGGCCTCCAGAGTTCAATCCAAAGCTGGATGTGCCAAATGCAGTGCCAGTATGGGTGAGGCTTCCTCATCTTTCTCTTCATTGCCAGGGAGATGAATCTGTTAAAGCAATAGGGAATGTTGTGGGGAAATATATTGACAGAAGTGAGCCAAAGGAAAACATGCATGCCTGCGGGAGAATGTGTAGAAGTAAATCTAGGGAAAGGACATCCAGAAGCAGTCAAGATCAAAGTGGATAACTAGTTTCACATCCAACAGCTAAACTACGAACAAATACCATTCAAATGTAAGGTATGTCATGAATATGGTCATTTTGCAAATAGATGTACTAAAAATCAAGAAACAGAAAAAATAGAAAACTAGGGACCAAAATGGCAGCAGGTCAAGAAGAAAAAGTCAGCAACCAAACCCAAAACCTCTTATGTTTCCAATTTTCCTCCCTCTTCAGCTACCGTCCACCCTTCCTCGTCCCCCGCTCCCTCTCCCCCACTTCCTTCCCTTCCAAGCCTATTTCATCTCAAGACCCCCCCTCTCCCTCAACTCCCCTCCCTCTGTCTTCTATCCCTCCCCCCTTTTCGGATCTATTGGTCTCTAATCCCTTTGGTTCTCTTGCGGACCATGATCTCCCCTCACCTCCCCCTTCCTCCCCCCTTCTTCTTCCCTTCCCCTCCCAAAGCCCTCACCCCTCCTCCTTCAATCGCATAACCACTCGCACCCTTTCCAAAGAGTTCCTCCCCTCTCACAACCACCCTAAAAAGGCAGGCATAAAAACTAATAGAGAAATTAGAGACGAAGCAGTGGCAAAAGAAATGGCTCTGGGCACACAACAACCTATGGACACTTTCCTAGAAAAAAATAAGGAGAAAATCGCCCACCCTAACAGAGGTAAAGGTCCCTCAATCCTTAACATCAAGTGATAATGATTAAATTCTCCTCGAATTGCAGAGGAATGGGAAATATGCCAAAAATTAAGGCAATGAAAGATATCATAACTTCCGAGACACCTGGTATCTTTATGCTCCACGAGACAAACGCAAATGAAAGGAAATGGAAACAATGATACAAAAAACCAAAAATTATCAAGGAACCTCAATCCCAGTGACCGAAGCCTCAAGAGGAATATGAACACTATGGAAAATCGAAAATTGGGAGCTCATTCAGCAAAAAAAAGAGTTTCATTGGATAAAAAAAGAAATGGAAAACAAAAAAACAAAAGAGAAGTATTGCATTATAAATATTTATGCCCCAAACCATTACATGGACAAGGAACTCTGCTGGTCCACCCTAAAAAATCAGCTTATGCAAGACCAAAACAGAGGCATAATCATAGGAGGAGACCTCAATTTGGTATTGAGTGCAGAGGAAAAATTTGGGGGAAAATACAATGTTGACCCTTATAGGGAAATGTTAGAATCCATTATTGAAGCATGCAAATTAATGGACATGCCTCCTAGCAATGGAAAGTACACATGGAGCAACAAAAGAATCAGGAAAATAACATCAAGGAAAGATTGGACAGATTCCTAATACAAGACAAAGTTTCCAATGAGTTCAGTGAGATAAAATCCAAAATCATCCACAATACAGCATCAGATTACAAACCAGTGGCTATCACCCTTGGGAAGTTAGATAATCTTGGCCCAATTCCTTTCAAATTCAACCCCACATGGAACGACAAAGAAGAAGTCAAAAAAATCATAACTAAAGTGTGGACAACACTAATTAATGGCTCACCTAGCTATGTTTGGGAAACTAAACTAAAAGCCACGAGGAGAGAGCTAAAACATTGGGCAAGGATCAACAATATAGAAACAAAAAAATAAAAAGTTAGAAATAGCAGAAAAAATAGACATAATCCAAATGGAAAAGGAGCAGCAAGAGGAAATGCAGGAGAGCATATGGCAGGAAAAACAAGAATATTGGGAGATGTATAGACAAAACAGAAAGGAAGAAGAAAAGTGGCAGATAAAATCGCGAAGTCTATGGCTCAAAGCAGGAGACAAGAACACAGCGTTCTTTCATAATACAGCCAAGATAAGAAGAAACCAAAATCAAATAGACAACATAAAAGATAATGAAGGCAAAGAAGTCAAAGGACAAGAGGAAATAAAGGAGGAGGCTTACATATACTATAAAAATCTATTATCATACTCAGCATCAAATAACGAGTATGAAGAATATCTTCAGCATATACCCAGGAAAATTAGTGAAGCAATGAACTCACAAAAACATTTGAAGAAAAGGAAGTAGCAGATGTTTTGTTTGGGATTTGCATCCGGATAAGGCTCCTGGCCCAGATGGGTTCCCTATTTCCTTCTACAAAAACAACTGGACCATTATTAAAAAAGATTTGATAAGAATGATAAGAAATGTTGTTGGGAAATTCAAGGTTGGAGGATTCACAAACCCTTCCTTCCTAACTCTTGTTCCAAAAGAGTCAAATTCTAACTCCTTTAGAATAATCAGGCCTATTTCTCTGTTTAACTCCTACAAAATCACAACAAAAATCTTGGCAAACAAAATCAAAGTATTGCTTCCAAATATAATATTAGAAAATCAAGGAGGATTTGTCCCTGAAAGACAACTTTTGGACAACATTCTAATAGTGCAAGAAGCTTTGCACTCTAGCCTAATGAAAAAAGAAAAAGGAATGATTGTCAAGTTGGACACGGCCAATGCTTTTCATAGGGTCAACTTGGGTTTTCTCGTGACTGTCCTACAGAGATTTGGTTTCTCCAAAAAGGTAATAGATATAATAAAAGCCTGTATTGTGGGTCCTTGGATTGCTCCATTGGTCAATGGAAGACCAAGTGAATATTTTCAGAGTTCAAGGGGGCTATGACAAGGTTGTCCTCTCTCCCCTTTCTTATACATTATAATGGCAAACTCCCTGAGCAGAAATCTTGAGAAATGCAAACAAGAGAGGACTATCACTGGATTCGCAATCTCCCGAAGTAAAAAGTATAAACCACTCCCTATTTGCAGATGACATTTTGATTATGGGAGGGGCCTCCTACATAATGGCAAGAAGAATAAAAAAGGTACTAAACAGTTTTATGGAAGCCTCCAGGGGACTTCTAAATAATCAGAAATGCAGAATCTACGAATATAACACTTCATCTCGCACTCTCCAAAAAATATCAGAAATTTTGGAAATTCCATTTCAAGAGAAGTGGAGCCACTTCCAATATCTTGGACTCTCGATCTCAAAAGAAAATTTGAAGATCGACATATGGAATAAGTACATTGAGAAAATGAAACAAAAAGTGCTGAACCGAGGCATGATCTAGCTCAATATGGCAGGAAGGGTGGTATCAATGAGGGCCCTACTCACAGTTTTCCCAATCTATCAGTATGCTGCTATACTAGCCCCAGCAAGTGTACACAAACAAATTGAGCTTGTCATCAGGGGGTTCCTATGGCAAGGAGGTAAAGTAGAGACAAAGAAGCACAGCCTTGTGAAATGGGATGAAGTAACTCAACCCTATGAGAAAGGAGGGTTGGCAATAAGACTACCAGGAATAATGAACTTGCCTCTAGGAGCAAAAATAACATGGAGACTAATAACAAGAGAGAGCAGCTGGTGGAAGCAAATCATAGAAGCAAAATACATGAACCACAATAGAAACCTCTTATTGAGAAAAGGTTATCCAATCAGGCCCTGCTCCCAAATATGGAATCTTATCAAAAAAACATTTTCCTCATTAAAGAAAACTCTTCTAAGATACCTCGTAATGGTAAATCCATAAAAATATGGAAGGATAGAATAATGGGAAATCAGCCCATAGCCTGCCAAGAAAATCTCCAAGATTCTAAGAAGATGGATGAAAACAAAAGGAATCACTATGCTGGATGACATATCTCTTTGGAGAGATGGAGAATGGGGGGATTGGAGGATCCCCATCCTCCCTCATGGCCTTGTCCCTCAGTGGAAGTCCCTAATCTCATATCTTAAGGGGGTTGTTTCGTCAAAGGATTCCCTTCGTTGGGATCCTGATGGAGGAGATTTTTCAGTCAAATTAGGATATGCCACTTTACATCAACAAGAAAATCGAGACTGGAGATTCTGGAGGGTAGCTTGGAAAACCGAAACACTGCCAAAAATCAAAGTATTCATGTGGACGCCGCTCAAAGGCAAAATATTTACTGCTAATAATCTTAAAAAGAAAGGATATGAAGGCCCATTGCACTGTGCTATGTGTCATGGAAGTGAAGAAAATATCCAACATCTTTTCGCGGAATGCCCCTTTGCCAGGGACTGTTGGAAAGGGCTTGTCAGTCCCTTGGAGGTTAGTATCCAACATTCGCTACCTTATCATGAGCTTCTATCAACCTGGGGAAAAAGATATCCATATTCCTTCAAAAACAAAGAAACAGTAAAAAGATATTGGCTGAGTTTGCCCTCATTTATGTGTTGGCAAATTTGGATAGCAAGAAATCAAAGGATCAACTCCAAATACCAGAACAGTCCTGGCCAAAACTTGGAGCATGTCATCTGAGTTCATCAGCTCTAAAGGAGTTAAAGCAATAGATGTTCAACAACTGTAGCATGAGAAAGAGTCTAGGTTGAATTCGTGATCAACAAGCAACAAAAAATACACATCAGCAAATCTCCTAATAATTTGCAAAATTGGAAAATAAGAATGAAACAAGAGGAGTTCAGAACATGGACAGAAAATTTAAATAGAACCTGCTTATTGTTTGATGGGGCTTCAAAGTCAAACCCAGGCAAGGCTAGAGCGGGAGGTGTACTTTTTGATCCAGGAGGGAAAAATACTAATACTTTTGAATGGGGATTAGGAGAACTATCCAATAACAGAGCAAAATCACATGGCCTCTTGTTGGAAACAGAAATCCTAAGGCAGCGCAGTATGAAGAATCCGGTCATAATGGGGGAATCTTCAATAATAATCCATTCGATGGTGGAAAGAAGAAGCCCCAAGAACAAGGCCCTGAGACAAATAACAAAAAGGGTGGAAAAAAACTTGTTGTTTCTAGGTGAAGTCACCTTCAAGCATGCAATCAAATCTAGCCGTCAACCGTCCTATGGGAGAATCTAGAATTGATAATGCGATTGCTCAAAAACCGATACCATAGGAACTCCCGCCACAATGTGCAGAGAATAGCAATCAAAGAGGGAACATCAAGTTGGGCAACGGTCACTTCGGCTCGAATGAGTAGATATCTGAAGATCAGGAAATCAAAGGAAATCCCCAAGAACAGTCGTGACAATCAGTGTACGGCTAACAAGCGTTTGGCAGCTTCTCGAGCTTCCCGTGAAATGCATATATACTCAGCCCTGTGGAGAAAAGTTGCGCAGCTATATATTCTCCCCCTCGATTCGTCTTATCCTACCTATGCCATCTTCGCTCCCGCTCCTTCCCCTCAGTCTCAGTAGTACCCTTCTCTTTTCAAATAGTCGAAGTTGCGCCCCTTTAGGGACTAATCTTTTCTGCTCTTATCTCTCCTTGCCTTATTACTTCGCGCAGCTCTGGTGGGTATTTCCTTGTTCCATTAGCCTCTGCGCTGCTCTAGCCTTCATGCAACTCTGGAGCCGTCTACAATCTTTCTGCCTTTGCACAACTCTGGTGCCCCCACTACCGCGCAGCTCCTGTTGCCCCCCACCTCCACATAGCTCCTATAGCCCCCAACACCGCGCAGCTCCTGTTATCTCCCAATTTCTTCTGCTTTTGTGCAACTCTTGCCGTTTCTGCTTTTGGTGCCCGTTCTCCCTTCCGGCAGCTATGGATCTTCGCAGGACAGTCTAGTGACTGCTTTCGTCTCTTCTCCCTATTTCCTATTTTCTCATCTCTGATTTGTTGGATTGATCACCCTCTCCCTCCAAGGAATATGGAACGAAATCTGCTTGCAAATGTACCAAAGTGCGAAAACTACACAATTTGTCGAGCTAACAAATTCATGATTGAGCATGTCAAAGAAACGGTCAAAGACTACAAATATGAAGCAAAATCTGAGAATTCCTTCCTAAAGAGACAAATAGAAGAACAAAGGAAAGAAATGTCTGCGCTAACACACAAATGCAGGCATTTGGAGGAAATGATCAATTATCTGAAGAGCTTACTTATTACTCACATCGGAGAAAACTCCAACGTTCAAAGCAGCCAGAATTGGCCTCAGGAACCCTCAGTCAACAAAAAGTAGTTGTAAACGCCTCATTAATTTCAGTATTGTTAAGTCTTTCTGCTACTAGCTCTTTATGTTATGTAGGTGTAAATTGTTGTTAAATCAGTCTGTAAGTATTTATAAGGATAGTGCATTTTGTAATCTCTGAAACAAAAGGGGAGGAGCTTGGAAGAAAGGGATTGTTGGTCCTGTGTTTCTCTTCCAAGATAACCTCACCCTTTTTTGGCTTGATGTAATGGGAGCTTGTCACCCTCCTTTTTTTTGGAGTAGAAAACCAGTAACTGACTTTGTTAAAAAATAAATAAATAAAAATCTTGTCCCCAAAAACAGAATAGAGGAAAAACCTTGCCACCTCTCCAAGATGTCCCTGTGCCAAAAAAAGGAACCATGTTGCCTGAACAGAATGAAGATGAAGAAAATAGGAAGTGTCAACTAGGGTGGAATCTTTCACCACCCAAATTTACAAGACAGAAGGGGTCTTAAAACCCTCAAAGCTAATGCTCAAAAACAAAATAAGATGATCTGCTTTGACGCCTTTATATGAATTCATCTCTCTCGTATTTATAGATTTCTTAAAGGAGCATCTTCTTTCAAAATGATTGAATAAACTTTACTCCAAGCCCCAATTTTTGGTTTTCTTTGCTCAGCTGCCCCAAAACTTGCCCAACAATGGGGATTTTTGGGGTTTTTTCCCTTTATGGAGGACTGTAACCTATGGGGATTGATAGGCTACTTCGTCCTCTTCATCCTCAATTCGTAGAGGGCATTGTAGTCCCCCCTGCCCAAAATTGCTTGCCCTCAAACAATTGCAAATTTGGGTGCTCCAGAATACGTTCCCCTTCCCATGTCACGTCTTCTTATGGATTTACTCTTCCTCTTAACTTCTTTTCCCACACAGCCATGATCATCTCTAAAATTAATTCTAGTTTCCCTTCTTCGTCCAAGGCCATCAGTTCAATCGATGTGCTAACTTGCTGCCCCACGGCCTTCTTGAGGCACGACACATGAAATACATTATGGATTTTTTTGTTTGCCACTTCACCAACCTTCTGAAGGACTTTGTACGATCCTAGGTTTCAGCTTTTCAGTACCACTCTTCTTAAGGGTAGATTATCAATAGGGTTGAAACCTCCAGAAGACGAAATCCCCTACCTCAAAGTTGTGTTTTGTTCGATGTTGATCTGTGTACAACTTTTGTTGATTTTGAGCAACTTGCATATTTTTCTTGAGTACTTTGAGGATGTCTTGACTTTCCTATATCCAATCCTTAGCAATAGGCGCCTTGTTGTCTCCAAAAACCACGTCGATAAAGGATGGTGCATCATACCCATATAGAGCCCTGAATGGTGTCATCCCAATGGATAAGTGGTAGGTGGTGTTGTAGCAATGCTCCCAAGGTATAACCACTTTATCCATGCTTTTTGTTGTCTCATCACGTAGTTGCATAGGTACCCTTCAATCCACTTATTCACTATTTCTATCAGACAATATGTCTGCGGATCATAGCTAGAGATAGAGGTTAATTCAATCCCCATCAACCTAAAGAGTTCCTGCCAAAAAGCACCCAAAAACCTGTTCTCGCAATCACTAACTATATTCTTCGGCAATCCATGCAATCTAAAGACTTCTCAAAAAAACAGTTTTGCTACTTGTTTGGCCAAATAACCAAATGAGATTGCAAAGAAATGTGTGAATTTGGTTAACTTGTCCACCACAGTGTAAATGCAATATTTACCTTGTGCTTTGGGTAACCCTATAATGAAGTCCATCGAAATGCTTTCCCATTTTTGTTTTGGAATAGGTAGAGGTTGGAGAAGACTAGCAAGATGTGTATGCTCGACCTTATTCTGTTGGCATGCCATGCATTCCTTGACATCGTATTTCATCCCATCTTTCTTCAGGCCTTTCCATGAAAACCATTCACGAATTTGTTAGTACGCCTTGAAAAAAAGACACTGGTGTCCAGCCGATACAATGTCATGTGTGATGATCAAAATCTTCTCCTTGAGCGCAGATTCGAGAACCAAGTATATATTGTCCTTATAATAAATAACCTCGTGAACTAGTTTGTACCTTTCATCTTGGATGATATGATCCGGTTGATAATTGCGCAAGCAAACTAGTTCTTAGCATATTCTGCTGAGGTGAGCCTTCCAATCTTCAATAAGCTCTATCAGGGGCACATGTTGTTGGTTTCTTGGAAAGTGCATCGACAACAACATTCCTCTTTCCTTTCACATACTCAATATCAAAATCATAAGCTTGGATCTTGCTTGTCCATTTCTATTGTCACCCTTCAGGGCCTTTTGTCCTAGGAAATGACACAAGTTGTTGTGATCTGTCCTGACTACGAACCTGTTTCCTACCAAATATTGCGTGAATTTTTCCAATGCATGCATGATAGTCAGCATCTCCTTGTTGTATATGGAGTAAAGTTTTTTTGTGTCCTCAAGCTTCCAACTTTCAAATGCATGCCTTCTCTTGATCCATCACACTCCAATATAAATGGTTGACTAAAGTCAGGGGGGGCCAACATAGGACATGAGCTCATTACTTCTTTGAGCTTGTTAAATGTCTTGTTGGATTTGTTTGTCCACCTGAATGCCCTTTTTTGGTTAAATTTGTCAAGAGCACACTTAGCTGAGAGAAACCTTTGACAAATCTTCGATAACAGCAAATTATGAGGAATCTTCGCAATTCTGTCAAGTTCTTAGGTATGGGACAGTGCAATATGGCCTGAATATTTTCTTGATGAACCTGTACTCCCTTTGCACTGATTATGTGTACCAAATAAAGAATCTCCGTCAACCCAAATTCACACTTTTAAGCTTTGGCATAGAGAGATTGTTCCTACATAATTCTCAAAAGTGTATCCAATTGCCCCAAATGATCGTCCCATGTTTTGTTGTAAATGAGAAGGTCGTCAAAGAATACCAATAAAAACTCCCCTAACTGCTTACTGAAGACATTGTTCATACAGGACTGGAAAGTGGCTGGGACATTGGTTAGCCCAAATGGCATGACCAAAAATTCAAAGTGTCCAGAATGGCATCGAAATGTTGTTTTCGACATGTCCTCTTCTCGTACTTGGATTTCGTGGTACCCTGATCACAAATCAATCTTTGAAAAGTACACTGCTCCATGAAGTTCATCAAGTAATTCATCAATCCTAAGAATAGGGTACCTGTTTTTTATGGCTTTCTTATTGAGGGCTTGATAATCAATGCACATTCTCCATGTGCCATAACAGCTCCAAGACCATAGATGAAGCGAAGGGACTCAAGCTAGGTATGATGTGGCCCATTTGTAATGGCTCCTGGATGGTCTTTATTATTGTGTCCTTGAATTTCTCCGAATGCGCATAGGGTGTGGTGATTATAGGCTTAGCTCCCTCTTCTAGTTCTATAGTGTGCTCGAATCCTCTCTTAGGAGGAAATCCTGGAGGAATGTCACCAAACACTGAAGCATGCTTGTCTATTATTTGTTGAATATCTGCCCTGTACTATAGTTTATCATTGTTGGGGACCTTTGGGCTCATGATCCGGTAGTTCGCTGCATATGCGACATTGCCATGCCTGAAGATAGTTTTCATTCTTTTGGCTGAAACGACTTGTGGCTCGTCGTTTCCCATGCCTCTCATAACCACTTTGGTACCATTAGGAGCTTTAAACTCCACTTCCAGTGCTAGTATTCCATCGTCTACTTTCCCAATGAATACAACCATTGGACCCCCAATACCATATTGATGTTTGCATGATCTAACACATAAAAATCACTAGTAAAAATATAATTACCGTGTGTTACGCTCAAACCCGGTATTGTTCGAATGCAATCCAAGTTGTATCCATCCTCAACTATTACATCCAAGACTTCGATCTCTTTGGTGAGAAGTCTTCTTTTGGCCACCAGTGTTGCCTCAATGAAATTGTGTAGCTCCTCCATCAATTAATGTTGTGATGTGTTGCCCCTTGACAACTCCTATAACCCTGAAGGTGTAATACTTGGGTGTACCTAAAAGGGTTGCAACTTGCAATCTTGACTTGGGGACGAGACTTACTTTCTTCGGTAGCCTTTTGTTCACCTTTCACTTCTTATGTTGGTTCTTCCTTGGAACTGCTAGGTTTTTCTTCTTATTTTGCTTCCTTCTGTACTGGCTCTTCTTTGGTACTTGGAGTGACCTCTTCTGCTTCGTCATCAGAGAGCATTTCGAGGTAGTGAATCTTCCCCTTTCCTAAACAGCGATGTCTAGGTTCCCATGGTTCCCCACAAGTAAAACATAACTTTTTCCTCCTTAGTTCTCTTTGGGTCTCCTCATTTAACCTGTCCCTCTTGGGCCAATCACGTTGAGGGGCCTTCTTCTCCTTATCTTTTGACGGAATGAAAGGTTTGGGAGGGGCTTTAGTTTTGACTGTTGCATTCCCCATATCACGAGTCTTCTTGATAGCCTCTTGAAGGGTAGTGGGGTTGAATGTTTTTACCCAGCCTTGTAGTGGTTCGGATAAAGCTTCCATAAAAAGCATGACTAATCTTTCTTCAAATATATTTGTTACCATGACTGTGATACGTTCAAATTCTGAAATTAACTCTTCATGCGATCCCGTTTCATTGAGAAGTGTCGGTCCTCTGAAGTGGATGTCTGGGTCCTTTTATTCAAATCTTTCTATTAGCCTTTGCTTAAAATCTTCATAAGAGGTAATGTTGGCATGCCCCTATGTTACTAGACCATGATACCACCATTCATGTGCTTCCCCTTCTTGGTGTAATGTGGCAAATTGGATCGCGTCTACTTCTGCCATAGGGTTGAGTCTGAAGTAGGTGTCCAATTTTTGCACCCAAGCTCTTGTTGTACATTTAGATGTTCCATCAAATGGGGGAAGGGAAAGTTTGCTCACCTTGTGCATTAGATCGGAATTAGGTTGTCCTCTGGGTCTATTTTTGAATCTGAAATTACTGTATTAATTGAAGGTCAGGCAGCTCGCATGTTCTCTTCTAGCACTGCATATTCCCGAAAGTAACCATCCAACAGTCTATTTGGTTCAACAACTTCTTGGTTTGTTGAGGCTTGATTATTTGTGAATTCAGGAAGCAACGGTGGATGATTCCTTATGTTGGTTCCCCTGGTGTTATGAGGACCAGGGTTATGATTCCCATTCCCCTCCATTTAGTTTGGTTGTTGCAAGCAACCCTTTCATTTCCTAGATGAGTCATCAATAGAGCAAGTTGTTGTTGACCCTGTGCCAATGTTTTCATTAACTGTTGTCCTTGTTGCTGCCCTTGTAATATGAAATTTGATATATATGTTTGTCCATGTATCAATACATGTAAGAGATCCCTGGTATATGGATCTCATCGTTCTTTCTTACCTTCCATGGCTGCCCTGTGATTACCCTTCTTCTTCCCGACTGTAACGTTACTCATATCTCCTGGAAACATGCACAAAACTCACACGCAAGCAGGATTCCAACGCTCTGATACCACTGTAATATACTAGGAACAAAAAAATTGCACGAAGATGCTAGGATTTTTACCAAATTTTCCCAATCCAAAATAATTCTATGCAATTAATAGAATCTACAATCAAACCTCTTATTAATGCGACAAACTGAACAAACATTCTTAAGTGATAGAATGGACAAGAAATATGGCGCATAATGAATTCAGTTCTTTCGTCCTCAATGCAATAATCCCCTGCTAATGAAGCATAGCACAAATAATTCAAAGGCAATGTATTGTCCCCACACAAATGAAACGTAGCACAAATAATTCAAAGGCAAAGAAATTTTATTGTTCAGCCAGAACTTGCAATGAGTCGTTCTTAATTTACATACTCGGCCTTTGATGCCAATTGGTCCACCACAGAAAATCCGCACTGCTTCGAACTTGGTTGACCACGAACTAAGCCCTTCATATGCTGCTTACAGGAATTCGCTCATTCACACTTGGCCGCGGAAACCCAACAATCACCGGTTTGAAACGAAGTTGGTTTTTCAATAAATCCGTAAAGACTATTCTGCTATGATCTCAGCTTATTGCAAAAACCAGCATTCACTCATCAGCCTTTGATACAGAACAATGCTAATTTTCCAATAATTACCCTCGCTGACCTGTTCAAATGCATCTTCCACCCACTGAATTTGGATGGCATCGGGGTTCTCTTCCAGTTACGAGCTTCAAACCGAATTTGTTAATTATAAACTGTAGATCCCCATTAATTTCCTTCTTTCAATGGCCCAAGAAATAATTTAATCAAGCTGCAGAGCACCAGATTCATTCTTTGCTGCCTTTCCAGAATGACTCGGCTTCAGAGAATGGGGTTTGGATCCATCAGTGCTTCAGAAAACTTTCAAGGTAGGTCTGTGCTATAATCTCATTGCTCATATGCCTCCAATCAGTTCTGTCTTTAAAGTTTCCTTATTAAAGTGGCCTTCCAGTTTCAGAATGAAACAAGAGAAAACTGCGGATCTCACTATCTTTCAGACAGCGCCCACGAAAGACAGAAGATTTTGTTATCCTTCCGGACAGAGATCATAGATCTACAAATAATTTCCGTGTCTTCCCAATTGCAATTCTTGTGTCCAAAAACAGAATGGAGGAAGAACCTTGCCGCCTCTCCAAGATGTCCCTGTGCCAAACCAGAAAAAGAAAGAACCATGCTGCCTGAACAGAATGAAGAAAATAGGAAGTGTCAACTAGGGTGGTATCTTTCACCACCGAAATTGACAAGACAGAAGGGGTCTTAAAACCCTCAAAGCTAATGCTCAAAAACAGAATAAGATGATCCACTTTGATGCCTTTAAATGAATTCATCCCTCTCATATTTATAGATTTCCTAGAGGGGCCTCTTCTTTCAAAATGATTGAGTAAACTTTACTCCAAGCCCCCATTTTTGGTTTTTTTTCGCCCAGCTGTCCCAGAACTTGCCCAACAGTGGGGATTTTTGGGGGTTTTCCCCTTTATGGAGGACTATAGCCTGCAGGGATTGATAGGCTACTTCGTCCTCAATTCGTAGAGGACGTTACACATGACCATGTGTGATAGTCTATGTTAATGTGAGGTCAGGTTGTCAAACCACCGTAACTGTATAAACCTATGAGGATGTATTAGCTTGAGAGCATGGTAGATGCATATGGGTAGCCAATCTCAGGCTCACGATGAAGTATATATTGCAGCATTAAATATTTTGAGAAATTTATTATTCTCTCCATATTGATGTGATTGTGTCTGTGCCATTATGCATGCATCCTACAAAATTCGACACGTTTACTAGCATAACAGGCAACTTGAATTTAGATCCAAGGGAAGACATGAGTTACACAGTGACACATGAACCATCCAAAACAACATGCAAATATGCTGTATCAGAAAAACTGAACTTACCACATCAAATTCTTTCTCATGCGTAAGCATATAGACTCGGGCATCAGCAAGTTGGGTTTCAACCTTTGAAGAGACAACAGAGCCATTTAATTTAATATTTCGCTTACAGGCCTCCACAGCCACTGCATGTAGCAAAAATGTTGCAATTTAAATTTCGCCATTCAAACAGTTGAAGCATGCAAACAGTAGAACAATAATACTGCACAAGCTAGATTTTGAAAAAACATTATAAAATCAGTAAAGAGCATCTACATATTTTGTGGCAACAAGATATGGTAAATGTAACAAACCTTTATCATTGTCAAGAGCTACAACTGAACCAACACCTTCCACTTCACGAGCATAACGTAGTGCTCTTAATCCTGAAGCAGACAATGCCTACAAAAGGAGAAAGAGAAACAAGGGTCATAAAGATGATATAAATGGTAGGAACAGCAAAAAATGTAAAATCCTTCAAGGTAATGCACTGAAGGTTAATATTGTTTCAGAAAGAAACCAGAGTTAACTAAATCAAATTTTGAAAGAAACAACCATATGGAAAATTGAACAGTATATCTCTCCTTGGTGCCAAAATAGAATCACACACATAACTTTTAAATATGCATTCATTTAAAGTTTAAACTACCTTGCCTTCCAAAATAGAAATACACATACTTAAACAGTAACCGCAAGTATGAAAAGCATCTACATCAGACAAAGATATCATGGAACATTGAAGGCCTGAGATAAAAACACAAGTTATTAAGACCAGTAAGACAGCCTGAAATATGAAAAGATGAAAATTTATGTAGTTTCTGACAGTTACTACCCGTCACAAGTAGTCCAGAACTAAACAAAGATAAATTAAATAACAAAACTAATTAGCTAAGATACATGCACGATAGGAATCTATATATAAAAACCCAAAGTTGACCCAAGGTAAACAATGGCTAAAACTTGATATATGGAATGCTCTCTAAGTTTAGTGATCCCATATCTTATACAATGTCTCAAAACCAAATACCTTGGCCTTAGTTTATTGCATACCCCAAAGTTGTAACTGTTGAAAATTGTACCGAGAATGAGTTCCTTGTCTTGTGCCTTAATTCAAGGAGCCTCAACGAGTTTCTCCTTGAGCATTCCTATGAGTTAGGAGCTAATTCCTAAAAATTAGGACGAGTTCCTAAGAGTTAAGCTGAATTCATAAAATTTAGGAAGTGTTCAGGAAGCAGTTAACTAATGTGTCAAAGTGGAAGGCCGAGTTATCAGTCTTCTAGTGTGAGGTAATTGAGGAAAAGTACTTGTGGTTGAGTCCCAAGAGATAGGACGAGATGCATGAGTAGTTAACTCATGCTAACTCAAACAATCACAAAAACAAACTCCTTGATAGAAACTCACCAAATTTCGCCATTTGAATTGCTTTAAAAGTTGGAGCGAAGGCACATTGTTACTCATTATTTTGTGAGCATGGGCTGGCGAGACAAAGCAATAGGAGTATGCACAAGGTTGTGTGTGAACTTTGTGAGTTAGCATGAGTTTGTTTTTGTGAGCATGAACTGGTGAGCCAAAGCAATAAGAGTATGCACAAGCTTGTGTGAGAACCTGTGAGGAAGAGTTTGCAAGGGAAACTTGTGCACAGAATTATTGTGAGGAAGAGTTCCCTTGGGTAGTGTGCATAGAAATAGGAGGAAATTACTATTTAATAAGAGCACCTATTGTGCAAGGATTAAGCAGCAGAGCAGGCTGCAGCAAGCGTGTTTTTCAA
>APFE031581341.1:209264-229250 GCA_000404065.3 Pinus taeda
ATATATATATTTTTTATATTTTGATAGATATATTGAAGTCGTTGATCTATCTTTTCTATCTTTTTGTGAGCTGATTTCATAACACTATATGGTATAAAAATTATTACAGGTGTTTAGCAACATAGCTGACCACATAAACTTACCTTAATGAGCCAATAAATTACATGTTATATTGTGCTAGGGGCACAACACTCCCAGAGATCATTCACAGGTAACCAATGTGTTTTCTTCTTATAATACTTTTGATTCCTCCTCCATTTGGGCAGACAATTGTTCAAAAATTTCATCATTACCCAGTCCAATCTCTGTAACTGTTATGCATGATTGGTAAGTTTAAGGCAGAAATTTTTCTCCTATAATTCTGCTGATTCTGGCCAAAACCCAACAGAATTTGAAGACAATGGAATCTCTGAGACAATGCAGTTTGAAATCTGTAAAAACAAGTGCAATTTTTAGCACTTGCAATATTTTTCTGAAATCAACAAAACCAGCAGATTTTTGCATTTGTCGGCATTTTTTTCAATGAAATCATTGTTTCAAAATCTACAAACTTGTGGCTCCTCATGGTCCAAGATACTCAACCTCTTCACAGGGCTCCAATATCATTTAGCACCTAGCAGAGCAGATGCAAGAACAATGATTTCATCGGAAAAATGATTTAAAGCAATGATTTCATTAGAAAAAATATTTTAAAACAATTATTTCATCGGAAACAATAATGCCAACACAGCAAGTTACTTGCAGAGCAGTTTGCTGTACAAAGACAAACACAAAATGAATTCAAGGATAAAATATTGGAAGGCATGGTGTCCATGTTTCAGCAACAGACTACATCTACAGCAACAGAACCTATCTCAGTCTCCTCAGTGGCACAATATATCATCCACTATTCCTATCGCCCAGCAATCCTTCAAGCCGTACCAATGTTACTGAACTCAACTTGGGGAAAACCAGCAAAGCAAGAGGGTTTAGAGTTTGCCTCTGTGTGGGAAAAAATCCACAAAAACTTAGAAAGTACAAAAGTACAAAGAAATACAGATTGGCACAGTTTCTAAGCATTTATAATTTTATAGGCAAGGTTGGTCAGTCATGCTTAGGTTGACCAAGTTTCAATAGGGTCAAACCAGGTTTGTCTTTGGTTTAAACTTTAAACAAGTTTGACTTGTGAGTACTTGCAAGTCAAATTTTAACTCGCAAATATTTGTAAGTCAAACTTGGTCAACATAAGTATGACTTTTTTGGCTTGTGAGCTGAGTCAAACTTGCAAGCATCTAAGTTTGACTCAAATCTAGTAAGATAGAGCTGAAGACAAAGATATCAATCCCAAAATTTGATAATTCCCTTGTTGGGGATAGACCTAAGTTGCACAAATGTGGAAATGTCTACAAGTTTCTGAGACAGGAATGCAGGAAAAAATGATCCTTGCTCCCCGCCCCCCTCAAAAAAATGGGTATGTCAAAGGAAATGTGGTGTATTAAGAAAAAAATTATATATATATAACACATTATGTTGCAAAAAAATAAGAATGATACACATGAATGACATTTTTTTTAGGAAAATCATGTCTATATTAACTCCCATAGGTGATTACATGTTACAAAGCCCAAAATTAGCCTTTATAGATTAGGCTATACATCTAAAATCAGTCTTTATGCATAAGGCTATATGTGCTCAATATGAGATATAACATGAGCTAAACACAGCTCAATTGGGATAATTTCAAGTGGTTGGGAGGAATGATTGTTATCCTCCCCGCCCAGGTTCAATATTGAGTATGTTGTCGTAATGGCTTAAAGCATTGTTGAATGACCTTGAGCCCTAAAGAATACATATCCATCTTATCCTCATCCTCGTCAACAAAAATAGAACAAGATGATTGTTCAAGAAAACTAGAGTGTGGATTGGAAGAAGAAGTAGCTCCACTTTCATTTGCATCACTACCAATGCCAAGAGCAACATAAGAGAGTTCCAAATATATGCATTCTTCATCCACATCACAACCTCTATGAGGCCTACTTGTATATTTTTCACCCCTACCAAACACAAGGCATAGGTTTGAATTCACAAATATAAGATCCTCGACCTTTTGCAATTCCAATGAAGCGAACAAAGTTCCTTCTTCAGATTAATTACTCTAGAAGACTTGGAATATAAAGATATCCATGAGGATACAAATATTATATATTAAATGTGTGACTAAGAATGGTTGATACAATGAGAATAAGAGTCTTTCTTATATACCAAGCAGGGGTCTCTTCATGGAGAGTCATGTCTTGTTTAGACATGCCTTTTCAACCTAATTACTAGTTTAACTAATCATTATTTATGATTATTATCATTTACATTATTTTACATTATTTCCTATATATGTATTCATAACATTGCCTTCCTCTTCAAAAAGCTTTGTCCTCAAAGCTTGTCGATGAAAAAAGTTTGATTTCTTTTTCGGCTTCGAATGTCTTTTTGTCTCGAAACAATCATCTTCGTCGATACAAGATGATATGATTTTCTAAGTGACAAACAAAATTGTCGCACTAAGAAAGGATCAGACCATCCTAGATTAATCTTCTTTGTAAGATTTTGATCACTAGAATTTTGTAACGACTTCTCATCATAGGACTGGATTGAGGTTATTTCAATATTCTTCAGAACATCATCTTGTTGTTTCTGTATTGAATGGTACATATATGTAGCTTGATTCAGTGGTCTATTCTCATGATTCGGATGCCGATATGGAATTTTTTGGGTTTGATTTTCCTTTATTGGGCATGTGGCAATTTTTAGATTTTCTTCTGGCGAAGATGTTTTTGAGTTGGTTATGGAACATTCACTTGGGCTGTTCATTGTCTGAAATGCAACATCTAAGTTTGTATTTTCTTCAACTTGCTTGTTTTCTTCCTGAGTTGTGATATTTACTAGATCGGTATCTGTTGTTTTTTCGTCAACTTGAATTCCTATATTTGATGCTTGATTCTCGATAAGTTGTTCTACCTTGTTTTCTGATGACTTCTTATCCTTCTTAAGTTTCTTAATTTGAGCGAGTAGACTTTGATTATGGTTTCTCAGACGTAAAAGTTCTTTGATTTCTGATTTATCAACCTTATTTTCAATGTTTTGAATTTTAAGCTTTTCATCTTTTAGACCTCTGATTTGTTCTAATAAATTTTTATTAAGGTTCTTTAAACGCAAGGTTTCCTCTTCTTGCTCTGATAAGTGCTTCTTGAGTTCTTTCTTTGTGACCTTAGTCTTCTTCACTAGTACTAGTAATTTTTCGACGTGGTCTTTGAGACAAGAAATTTCTTCGTCTCTTTCCATTATTTCTTTGTAATGCATATCCACAAGATTTTTATGTTTTTGTTCTAACACTTTTTTGTTTTGTTGACGTTTGGTTGTTTTGCCATTCTCTTGATCTTTTAGCTGCACTTTCTCGGTACACTGACTTACATCGTTTTGTGGGAGTGATGATGGACGTTCAACTTGGAATATGGATTCCATTTTATTTCTCTCATTAAAATGAGCATGTTGTCCCTCAAGTATTTTCATTAATTGTTCTACATCTCTTGTAAAACGATTGTTTTTGTTCACTACTTAGAGATTCCATATTTTTTTTCTTTTGCTTCACTTCTTTTAACTTTTTATGGATTTTTTTTTTAAGATTGACTATATTTGTATTAGTTAATAATTTCGTTAATGATGCTTAACCAAAAAGCTTATATATTCTTTGTATGAGAGGCTCACTTCTCCAATATGTAACTATTTGCCTAATTTACTTTATAAAATATAACTTCAGTATATATATAATATATATATTATTATATATATATATATATATATATATATATATATATAATTATAATTTATATATATATAGAATTTATAAATTTTTATAACATATATATATAAAAACTAAATCCACCACCGTATGATCTATTAAACGTTACGACGGATGGTTGACTTGTTCGCTGGCACTTAACTCCCGCACAAAAGCAGATACCAGAAGGCGTACGATGTACAAAACTGGTAGACGTCACGTGTGGTGTGGTGTGGACGCAGCGGCGATATAGGAGGAATGCAGTGTGTAAGCACGACAAAGGCGGAGGGGTGTGGAGGAACAGGTGGTCAGCAACGGACTGTCGGAATAGGGAGTGAGAACAAACGACAAGGAAATGGAAAGCTCAGTGGCAAGTCAAGGTCAGTTGTTGCTAGTTGATACGACGATGGTGGCTTCGGACAACGACGGCAACATAGAGTTGTGTGGCTATGTAACGATGTGTGCAATGGATGAAGTGAAAGTCTTGGGCGTAGACCACAGTGATCAATGTCGAACGAATCGGCTGTGTAAATTTGTCGAGTTCCTAGCTGGACGGTGAAGGGAGGATGTGGTCGGCTTAGCGGCACCGTTTCGCTGAGGAAAGAGGTCAGTTGGCATGGATCCAGCAGAATGGTGTTCTCTGGAAAAGGTTGAAAAGGCTGCAGGGCGTGATCTAGAGGCATTCGGTGAGTCCACGGTGGTCTTCAATAGGTCCACGGTGTGCTTGTCGCTGTCGTGGCAGGCTGTCGCTGTGGTCAGCGGCCCCAGTGTGGTCAAGTAGCGGCTGCTTAGGATTGTTTTCCGCAGCGTAAGTGGTCTGACCAGTGGTCGAACATCGGGGATCAACAAGGTTCTTCTGCTTCTTCTTTTCTTTTCTTTTTTCTTCTGTTTTTTTTGTTTCTTCTATCTTTCTTTCACTTTTTTTTCCTTCTTTTATAATAATTTTTTAAATAATAATTTATAACCTTTTTTCTTTCTTTTTCTTTTTCCTTTTCTTATAATAGATATTTTTTATTTTTTTATTTTTTATTTTTTTTTAAATAATATGGCCAATGGACTTGTAGCAACTGCAGAATGGAGAAGCTCCTTCTTTGTGGCGAATGCTTGATTGATAACAACAAAGTTGTCAGGAGGTTGATGGCCACACGCCTGGTGATCAGCGAACGTGCCTCTGATACCAAATGAAGCGAACAAAGTTCCTTCTTTAGATTAATTACTCCAAAAGACTTGGAATATAAAGATATCCATGAGGATACAAATATTATATATTAAATATGTGACTAAGAATGGTTGATACAATGAGAATGAAAGCCTTGCTTATATACCAAGCAAGTGTCTCTTCATGGAGAGTCATGTCTTATTTAGACATGCCTCTTCAACCTAATTACTAATTTAACTAATAATATGATATTTTTTCTTATAATATGATATTTTTTCTTATAATATGATATTTTTTATTTTTTATTTTTATTTTTTAAATAATATGGCCAATGGCCTTGTAGCAACTGCAGAATGAAGAAGCTCCTTCGTGGCGAATGCTTGATTCATAACAACAAAGTTGTTGGGAGGTTGATGGCCACACGCCTGGTGATCAGCCAACGTGCCTCTGATACCAAATGAAGCGAACAAAGTTCCTTCTTTAGATTAATTACTCCATAAGACTTGGAATATAAAGATATCCATGAGGATACAAATATTATATATTAAATGTGTGACTAAAAATGGTTGATACAATGAGAATGAGAGCCTTGCTTATATACTAAGCAAGTGTCTCTTCATGGAGAGTCATGTCTTATTTAGACATGCCTCTTCAACCTAATTACTAGTTTAACTAATCATTATTTATGATTATTATCATTTACATTATTTTACATTATTTCCTATATATTTATTCATAACATCCAACCAGTTCTCCTTGACAGAATTAATGAAACCACAGGTGCACCAATTTCTTTCAACTAACAAAGACCTTGCCACTTGTTATAAAATACAAGTTGCAAGATTCTACAAATATACACCATTTGCCTCATGGCAAGTGTACCATTTAACCAAGTTTATGCTCCTCTCATCCGAAAGATGATATGTCTATAAAATCCTCTAATCCAGCAACAAAACAAGCAAATTTTTCCCCCACTTCAATTTGTAAAGAAGTTGGAAACAACCTCTAAAGGCTTTCTTCACTCCATTGGCCACCTCCTTGACCTTATGTGGGGCCTTCCTCTTCTAATTACTATCAGCGACGAATCTTCAATATAAAGTCTTGGATTCAGAGCATGTGCTAAAGTGTGCAATGGTGTGTTAAATCCATTCCACCATGTAAGAATGATGGATCTCACATGCTTTGCAAAATTAGCATCAAGAAAAAGAAGAGTGAGAGCCTCATGTGTAATAATTTCCACATTTTTCTCAACCATGGTATCCATTCCATCATAAATTTCTCCCAAAAAAGCTTTTTTATGTCTACATCTTGAAGAAGCTCAAATGTTGGTAATGTGAACTTGCACAATAAATCTATCCTGCCTGCCAATTCTCATCAATCAACACCTTCCGCACCATACTTCCCCTATCTAAATCTACTTTTCTCCACTCAACCCAAGTCGCCACCACCACCATACTAATTAATTCAGGTTTCACCTCAATCAGGCAATGCAACATGAAGAAGTTTGAAGCATATGAGACACCTTCTCTCAACAACTTTGAGCAACAAGAAGTTGGAGTATTTTCAATATATTGCTTGAGACTAGTGGTGGTTGGTCATGAATTTTATAATCTCCCTAGATTGCCCTATGACCTCCTTAATCCATGCAATTTTATCCTCAAACTCTTCTAAAATCATATTTAGATTATGGGCAATGTAGGGAGTCCAAAATATATGATTTATCTACCCTCAACATTCAAACTTGCAACTTTGCAAACAAGTGCATTATCTATGATAGCTTACACCACATTTTTCAACAATACTTGCTCAATAGTAGCAATTAAAATTTCAACAATGAAATTGCTATATTTTACCTCACTTGAACATCTTCTCTTCTCAAGAACATTGCTCCTTTTGGTGATGACACAATGACATCAATCAATGGCCTACGCATTGCATCAATCCATCCATTTGAAATAATGGAAACCCCTGTGCTACTCCATGATATAAAAAGTAGTTTCAAACATCTACTATCTTTAGCAAAACTATTCTATGCTTTTACAGTTTGGCCCCTAGAAACCTTGAGGGGAGTATTAATTGCCCTCACCAAATCTTGCCAATAGAGGGGCCAAACTGTGATAAAAAGGATACCAAAATCATATAGATGGCACTTGCCCTTCTTGTCTCAACTTTTCTTCCTTGATTGTTGATCATATTCAACAATTTGTTATCTTTATTTGTAGTTGGAGGTTTCGACACATCTTCTTCGAGTTGTATCGCCCTCGTCTTCCTTTTCCCTATTGAGAAATCTCCGGGAAGCTATATTGTGTAATTTCTCTTACTTTGATAACTGTTTGTGATGTATTTTTGCTTATCTTGATTAGATTCTTTTTCAACTTAATTATTATTGTGTTCTTTTCATCAAATAGATAACAAACCATAAAGAACAGAGAGACAAAATGACACAAGATACAGATGATCAGCTAAGCCCAAAAACTCTCCACTAGAGAGGAAAACCCACAAGAATTCTTATCTTCTTATAGAATCTTCAATTGACAAATTCCAAGACCTATGACTCTTGACCAAGACCCTCCAAGACCAAGTCCCTTGACAAGCTTCCTTTCTAGCAATTCCTTAGCAACTACTGCAATTTCGACCTCCAGCAAATTCTTCTGCAACTTCGACCAGCAGATTCTACTGCAACTTCGACCTCTCCAGCAAATTCATAGTTTCGACCTTTCACAGCTTCAACCAGCTGCAACTTCACAACTTCGATGCATCTTCGGAATTATGACTTGCCCAAAAGCTGTAGAAACCCTAACACAAGAGAGAGAGAGAGGTCCAAAACTTTGATCTTGTTCTTCTTCTTCTTCGCCCTTTTTCCAGCTACTTTCTTGAGGAGATCAAATTTGCTTGAGAGTGTGTCCACATGAGGTCGAGTTCCTTCTTATCTATAAGCTTTTGAGGGGTACAAATTGCTATCTTTAGACCGACTAATTCCTTCATGTAGGCCAACTTGATATTTGCACCATGACGAGGTCTTGGACGGTCTTTTGACTTTCTTTTGAATCAAATAATTTTTCTTTACAATATGTAACATGCCCAAAAGGGTCTTTCATACATGACAAATCACTCAATTGACTTGTAGACTCAATGACAAGCCCTAGAAGCACCCAATGGGTGCTTGACCTAAAAATAAATTTACCTTGAGCATGAAAACCCATGCCTCAAGAATAACAATAATAAATTTATTTTTCTCTTTTCATTAAATACATAAAATCATGATTGCATATGTCATTATGAAGACCAAACCTAGTTACATATTTCAACACTCCCTCTTAACTAAGGAGGTATTCATAATCCATAGAAGGTACTTCTCAATTTGAATAATTCTCATGACAAGAGTCGGATTGGTAACCCATATGTTTAGCATAATATTATCCAGCATTGTCACATAGCAAGGCCTTGACTAACAGTGCTATCTCTCCACAAGATCAAAGCACAATGCTGGAAAGACCAAGGACTTATAGACACCATCATCAATGTCTCTCAAGGTACATACCCCACCCGAGTGTTCACAGAGTATGTCCTTCTAGGACTATTCTTATCTTGAATTCCCAGTACTCAAAGAATATCAGCCCTCTTCAACTACTCTTATTTTGGATGCCCTACCTCATCCTTAAAGAGTATCGGGTGCTAGATGCTTACCCAATCCTCCATTCTTTCTTCCCAAAGTGAAGACAAGAATGATGTGTCTATCTCTCCCTTTCAATTAAAGAGGATATACATATTCCTATAAAGGAATGCACCCATTCCTATAAAAGGAATGTACCTAAGCTCCCTCTTATCTAGAGACTTGTCCAAGCTCCTTATTAACCAGGGACTTGCTTCCAGCAGCCTTCTGCTCTAGGTGGAGATCATGGGACTATCTGTTTGTGGGGCTCCTTCTTTCGATGTCATGAAAATCATTTTCAACATTACGAAGTTTTCATCTTTTGGTACTTCTTCATAAGGCATCGACCATCCATCAATTTCCTTCACGAGCCACATTGGTCATGTCATCCTTCACTTTGTTGGAAAGTGCTCCTCTATTCCCCATCCGGCTTTTTCTTCACACTGCTACCTCTTCCACGTCATGTTTCCTTCAAGATGTTCCATCCAATCACATGATTGTTTGTTGTAGGTGACATCTACAACTCTCATTCGGTAGCCCTATATCAACCCATAGATGTTGTTCAAAAACTGAAAATGAACATCAAATCAAAGTTACCTTTTGCGATGGTCTTTCATCATGACATCTTGCTTTCTTGCAACATCAAGATCCTACATATTCATAAACACATCTCCAAGACTTCATATGTCAAAGATCTCCTTTCTTTACAAACCTTATCACGGTGTTCTTCTCTATGGAGATGTCATGATCAATTCTTCCAGTCGTTGGATGTTGACTACCTGTGACCATAGTTGCATCTTTCACAATCTCTTCTTCCTTTCTTCACATATTGCTTCCCAGGAACATTCCATCCATAGTTCCCTTCATCTTTGTCAACTACCTCATATTCCATATGAGGACATATTATGTTGATTTCATCTTATCATTATGTGAACCATGATTTCATGCATCTTTCCAAAGAAAGAGATCCTTGAACATGCTCTCAAAGTAGAGCATTTACCCATGCTTTCTACAACTATGATGACGTGATTTAAACTATCAAATATGTGTATACATACCTCTTTTCTTCTTTTGGTCATCTACACTTCCTTCGACAGCTTCCTTTCTTTGATTGAAAGTACTTCAATCAACTTGACCTATTGCACTCCTTTGTCACCATACCATCATCCTTCTAACCAATGTATCCCACATGAGGTGGAATGATCAACAAGACGCTTCTTCCAAGTAAAGGTGTGTTAGTTTTTTGTAGCATCAGTGTGTTCTAGCCACAATATTTGGTGGAGCGACTAGAATACATGTATTCTCCAAAACCCAGAATTGTTTATGGAAATTCCACCTAGAGACGACTTAATTAAAGTAGTTAATCTGTTTTTAATGTTTCCTAAGTCTAAAACTTTGGAAATATGATTAATTAAAGGGTATTAATAGAATACATGTATTCTCCAAAACCCATAATTGTTTATGGAAATTCCACCTAGAAACGACTTAATTAAAATAATTAATCAATTTTTAATGTTTCCTAAGTCTAAAACTTAGGGAATATGATTAATTAAAGGGTATTAATTAAGTCATTGTGAGAATCTTCTAGAAAAAGACATGGATCGCGTTCTAGTTAATCATAGCCATCGATTATGTTTTAATCTTGGTCATTGATGTCTCAACAAAAGATTATAAGAAGAAACTCGATGAGGCTTGGAAATACTCAGTTGCCCAGGTAGATCAATTTTCTCAATGGGTGAAGTTCAACAAAGGAGATAGAGCCAGAGGGTGAGTTATAGGAGAGAGAGAGAGAGGGTAGCAACAGTGGTCTGGGAAGTGCAGGACGAATTCCAGAAGAGACAGCATGAGGAGAGACGCAGTCCACTAGAGCACTGCTCAGTCACTGCGGAAAGGGTGACGCAAAGACACTAGTGTATTTTTCCCCTGTTTTGCTATCTGAATTATTGTACTTGAATTTTTGCTAAAGAATTAATAAAGAAACCCTCATCTGCTGCACCAGTGTTCCCACATTGGGTTTTTCCGAGGACAATTGTCCAAAAATAACTGTGTCAATATTTTTTTATATGTGTGCTATAATTTCCCTAATTTCCAGCATTTATTTTTTCACAGTATTTATTTTGTGAAGGCTACAGCATATATGTTTCAATATTTGTCGTAGGAAACTACAACTAGTTAAATAGAAGGAATATTATCATTCGCTGCAATAGGATTCCGAGTTTCGGAATTTTCACATGGTATCGGAGCACAACTTGGAAGCCGGAAAGCTCAGTGGTAGAAGGGAAGAGGAATTCAAAGCTCTACGTAGGCAGCAGTTCGAAACCCTCAGAGGCAGCACAATTCCTTTAGCCGGGAAGGTTGTTTTTGAGGAAAAACTATTTCTCTGAGAGAGTCGACAGAGAATATATTTTTGAGATCAAAGATTATCAAAGACAGAGGGAGCAGCAGTATTTTCCTTGCAAAGCAGATCTTCAACTGAGACGCAATTATTTTAAAGTAGTGTGTTGGTGCAAAATAGCGTCAGGAAGGAAAAGAGAAATAGCACAAAAAATCATGGATAAAATCAACAGGCAAAAAGCCTCAGAATTATCTTCTGGGATGGAGGATGAGTTTGCATGCTTGTCAAGTTGAGCATCATCTGGTGTCTGGTGTATTGACAGTGGAGCTTCAGCTCATATGACAAGAGTTGGAGAATATTTCTCTAGCTATCAGGACAAGCAGATGGACGTCCAGATCACTATGGGCAACAAAACTAAATGTACTTCGGTAGGGAGAGGCACCATAGAATTTCCAACAGAAACATGAACCAGCACCAGCGCTACTAATGTACTACATGTGCTAGGATTGGGTATGAACCTAATTTCAGTGTCCCAATTATAGGTTAAGGGGTATGATGTACACTTCATGGAGAAGAAAGTATATGTCAAACGCTCTAGTTGGAAGAAGGTGAGACAGATTGGAGCTCAGAGCAACAAGTTATATAAGTTGCAGCTTGATTCTCCAATGGCACTGATACGAAGTGATAATAGCAGTGGGAAGGAGGTGAACGAACTGTCGCACAAAAGGATGGGACATTTACGCCATGGAGCACTTAGGATGCTCAGAGAAACTGTAGCAAGAGTTCTAGTTCTCGGCACAGAGCACAATGATGTGTGCAGAGGATGCATACTTCGGAAGTACGCAAAGGGAGCATTTCCTAGAAGTGACAACATAGCAAATGGCGTGTTGGGATTGATACACTCAGATATTTGCAATCCTTTGTCCACTAGATCTCTTAGCGGTGGTGAATATTTCGTCACCTTTATTGATGATCATTCCAGGAAGACCTGGATCTATTTCTTAAATACCAAAGATGAGTTCTTTGATCAGTTCAGAGAGTTCAAGGCTCTCGTAGAGAACACGACAAGGAAAAAGATCAAGGTACTACGTTCAAATAATGGTGGAGAATACACAGATAAAGACTTCACAGACTTCTGCGCAAAGGAAGGCATCAAAAGAGAATGAACAACTCCATATAATCCCCAACAGAATAGAACAATAGTTGGGGCTGCAAAGGCTATGATGTATGACCAGGATTTGCTTTGATTTTTATGGGCAGAGGCATGCAACACAATGGTGTACATTCAAAATAGAACACCTCATAGAGCATTAGGGAAAAAATGCTAGAAGTATGTTATTTGAGGATATTCGGGAGTATGGCTTACTACCACAAAACAAATGAAAAGCGCAGTAAATTGGATCAGACTGCAAAGAAGGGACTCCTCGTAGGGTATAGGGAGACCTCAAAGGCATATATGATCTACATTCCTAGCAGCAGGAAGATTGTAGTAAGGCGAGATGTAAAGTTCATGGAAGACAGAGCTTTCAGAAGATCTCGAGAAATACCTATAGGTGATCAGTCAGCAGAAGTTCCATTAGTCCAACAGCAAGGACAGCAAATGGGACAAGCAAGAGCACAGTCACAGGGATTGAGTATGGTGACCAATACAAGTATCTCCTCAGGGGTAGCAAATTCAGGGACTTCTCAGCAAATGGAGCAGTAAGAACAGGAGGAGGAACTGATTGAACCTCCCACCACCAGTGGTAGAGTCAGTAGGGAAGTGCGTCAGACCTTGAGGGACGCAGAGGAGTTTGTCTAAGCCTCTAGTACATACTACAAACAAAGACAGTGCAGGGAATGTGACAAATATCAAGCTTTGGTAGCTCAGGGTACAAAACCCTCCAGCTTTCAGGAAGCTGCACAGCATCAGGTGTGGATGGATGCCATGGTAGAAGAATACAGTTCTATCACGACAAATGATGTTTGGGAAGTAGTTCCTAGACCATAGGACCTGGATCTATTTCTTAAATACCAAAGAAGAGGTCTTTGATTGGTTTAGAGAGTTCAAGGCTCTCGTAGAGAACACGACAAGGGAAAAAATCAAGGTTCTACGTTCAGATAATGGTGGAGAATACACAGATAAGACTTCATAGGTTTCTGCACAAAGTAAGGCATCAAAAGAGAATGGACAACTCCATATAATCCACAATAGAATGGAGTAGCGGAGCGAAAGAATAGAACAATAGTTGGGGCTGCAAAGGCTATGATGTATGACCAGGATTTGCTTAGATTTTTATGGGCAGAGGCATGCAACACAACAGTGTACATTCAACACAAAACACCTCATAGAACATTGGGGAAGAAAATGCCAGAAGTAAGTCATTTGGATATTCAGGAGTATGGGTTACTGCCACATACTAGGTGAAAAGCACAGTAAATTGGATCAAACTGCAGAGAAGGGGTTCCTCGTAGGGTATAGCGAGACCTCAAAGGCATACAGAATCTACATTCCTAGCAGCAGGAGGATTGTAGTA
Organism: Pinus taeda; assembly: GCA_000404065.3. Classification (NCBI taxonomy): domain Eukaryota; kingdom Viridiplantae; phylum Streptophyta; class Pinopsida; order Pinales; family Pinaceae; genus Pinus; species Pinus taeda. The sequence goes on from APFE031581341.1 coordinate 222,738, forward strand.
AGGCGAGATATAAAGTTCATAGAAGACAGAGCTTTCATAAAATCTCGAGAAATGCCTGCAAGTGATCAGTCAGCAAAAGTTCCATTAGTCTAGCAGCAAGGACATCAAGTGGGACAAGCAGGAGGACAGTCACAGGGATCAAGTACAATGACCAGTACAAGTATCTCCTTAGGGGTAGGAGACCCAAGGACTTCTCAGCAGCTGGAGCAGTAGGAACAAGAAGAGGAATTGATTGAACCTCCCACCACCAGTGGTAGAGTCAATAGGGAAGTGAGTCAAACCTTGAGGGACGTAGAGGGGTTTGTCGAAGCTCCTAGGACAGACAAGAGACAACACAAGCAAAGTGACACATATCAAGCTTTGGTAGCTCAGGTTACAAAACCCTCCAGCTTTGAGGAAGCCGCACAGCGTCAGGTGTGGGTGGATGCCATGGCAGAAGAATACAGTTCTATCACAACAAATGATGTTTGGGAAGTAGTGCCTAGACCAGAAGACAAATCAGTTGTAAGTTCCAGATGGATCTACAAGATCAAGTACGCTAGAAGTACAAGACTAGCTTTGCGGCGAAGGGGTATGCACATAAAAAGTACAGGAAAAGTACCTTCGGGTAGTGCTTCAGTGTTGGATTAGGGATGGTCTCTTAGTGTAGCAGGAAGCAGAATTCAATAGCATTGAGCTCAGCAGAAGCTGAATACATGGTAGCCAGCAGAGCGACGTCCGAAGCTATATGGCTTAGGAAGTTGCTTGTGAGTTTATTTAGGAAGAAGATGGGACCCAGTGTTTACTGTGATAATCAAAGTTGCATAAAACTCTCTAAGAATCCAGTATTTCATGATAGGTCAAAGCACATTGATATCAGATGTCATTTCATCAAAGACTGTGTTCAACGTGGGGCAGTCCAGCTGCAGTATGTTCCCACAGGAGATCAAGTAGCAGAAAGACTCACAAAAGCTCTAGGGAGACCTAAGTTCATCTAGTTCAGGGAACAGATGGGTATGGTGGAGAACCCGTTTCAGTGGCAGAAACAGATGGATTCTCAGTTGCAGCAAAAGTAGATGAGAGGGAGTTGCAATGCAGATGTAACAGTACAACAAGGTCAACAGCAACACAAATGCAACGCATATTAGAGTTGCACAGTAGTTGGTGTGCAGCAGTAGCCAAACATAAGCAGCGTAACAGAAGATGGTGTACAGACAAGGTGTTGCTTCAGTGGGTTGCAGCGCTAGAACACATTCCTCGCTAAGAGGGAGTGTTAGTTTTTTCTAGCATCAGATGTGTTCTAGCCACTAAATTTGGTGGAGAGGCTAAAATACATGTATTCTCCAAAACCCGGAAAACCTAGAGACTACTTAATTAAAATAATTAATCAGTTTTTAATGTTTCCTAAGTCTAAAACATAAGGAATATGATTAATTAAAGGGTATTAATTAAGTCATGGTGAGAATCTTCTAGAAAAAGACATGGATCGAGTTCTAGTTGATCATAGCCATCGATTATGTTTTAATCTTGGTCGTTAATGTTTCAATGAGAAATTATAAGAAGAAACTCGATGAGGCTTGGAGAACATACACCAGCAGTTACTCAGTTGCCCAGGCAGACCGACTTTCTTAGTGGCTGAAGTTCAGTAGAGGAGATAGAGCCAGAGGGTGAATTGCAAGAGAGAGAGAGGGTATCAACGGTGGTCCAGGAAGTGCGGGACGAATTCCGGAAGAGACAGCGTGAGGAGAGACACAGTCCACTAGAGCACTGCGCAGAGGGTGACGCACAGACACTAGCGTATGGACACAGGGTCCATCTCGGGGTCAAGGGGTCCCTGTGGAGATGGATATTTATCACTAAATTTCTCTTGGTATTTTTCCTCTGTTCTACTGTCCGAATTCTTGTACTTGAATTTCTAGTGATGAATTAATAAAGAAACTACACCACTTATCCCACATTGGGTTTTTCCGGGACAATTGTCCAAAAATAAATGTGTCAATATTTTTTAGGTGTGTGCTAGAATTTCTCTAATTTTCCAGCATTTATTTTTTCACAGTATTTATTTTGTGAAGGTTGTAGCGTATATGTTTCAATATTTGTCGTAGGAAACTGCAAATAGTGTGTTTAATTAATTTAACAAATAGAATAAATATTATCAGCTACTGCGCTGGGATTCCGAGTTTCGAAATTTTCATAAGGTGGGCCTTCTAGTGAAGATTCCAATGGAGGACCTTGATTATCCTCATCCAACAAATGCTCCTTTTTCATGATGATGATGTATGATGAATTCCTTCTATCATACTAGATGCCTTTCTTTCAATCTTATGTACTATATATGATTTCAATGAGGTTGCCAATAGCTACTTCCTTTATATGATAATTGCTACATCTTTGTAGACTTCTACTTCAGCTATTATTTCAAGCTTCTCTTATGATGCCATGAGCTCTTGCTTTAACGATATGCTTCTAGTGTGATGTCATCTTCTAATAAAAGATGCATCTCGTCATAATACTTCTCATCTTGACTGCCATGGTGGAGATCTTTTCACCCCCTACTTCTCCTTCCTATGCATTAGAGAAACCCTAATAGTGAATATCTATCCCTTTGGATTCCTTCTCATCAGGTTCTTCCACTTCTTTGGTAATATGAGCTTCATTTCTTTCTTTCCTCTTGTTGTCCTTCTTGAACTTCAAAAAATCTCTCTTGTAGTGTCCATATTCCTTAAACCATAGCATTGGACTTTTAACATATTTTTTTTTTTATGAGAACCAGATTTCCCAAACTTTCCTTTTCTCTTAGTCATGGCAGCAAATGCTTGAACTTGTTCACTTGGTCCCACATCGCTCTTTGCTTTCAACCTGGTTTCTTCAATTTTACACAATGACCAAAGTTCACTGAATGGGGTGGCTTCCTTCTTTCCAAAGATGCTAGATGTGAAGTTGCCCCATTCCTTTGGAAGTGCATTTAGCACTATGGTGGTCATTCCTTTATCGGACATTATTTCTCCCAACTCTTGTAGTTGGTCTCTTATTTCTGATACCTTCATAATAATGGGGCTATTCCATCTTCCTTTGAGATCTTCATTTTGTACAGTTCGTTCCTTAAAGATATCACTTCTCCTGCAGTACTTATGGAGAACAATTCTATTAATTTGTCATATATTTCTTTTGATGTCTCCAACTTTGATACATAAAGTACGAGGCGATCATTGATGGATTCAATGAGAATCCTTTCAGCCCTTACTTCCCCTTTCATATACTTTGCTATAGCTTGAGCTTCTTCCTTTGGAGGCTTAGTAATTGATCCCCCCTAACATGTTCAACGACTTCATTTTCTATGAGGATCAAATCTGTCATCTTCTTCCATGCAAGAAAGTTTGATGACCCAACAAATTTGTTGCTTTCCTTACAAAATAAAATCATTTTGATAGCAGATTCAGTCATAAATATAAAGGTACTTAATTGTATGGTCCTTGATGACAATATCTCCAACTTGATGCCTTCTTGATTTTGATGATGATGTTGATAATAGAAGATGTCTTCTTGATGAAGATGTCTTCCTTCAAAAGTGATCCTTCAAAGAGAGGGAGATCACCTTGATTCCTTCATGATGATGACAACGCTTGTTCTTGCTTCCCTTGAATGTAGAGACTTCAAGATGCTTCAATGAGTAGTCCTTCTTTAAGTGGAGGTAGGTTCCTGTAGATCTTATCTTTGTGATGATGATGTGAGAGCTTCCCAACAATGCTTCAAGTGAGAAACCCTTCTTTTGATAAGCTAGGGTTTTGAGGTCTTTTTTTCTTGTATTCAGCCCTTGTTAATGTCTTCTTAAGGGTACGATGTCAATGTCTTGATCTTTCTTGATATTCCTTTTGATAGTCCTACTAGTGCTTCGGCCCTTGAGTGTCCTTCTTTTAGCTGCCTTTCCTTGTCTTGTCACCTTAGCTCTAATACCATGTTGAGAAATCTAGGATCAACTAGATTATGTGATTTCTCTTAATTTCATAACTGCTTGTAATGTATTTTTGCTTATCTTGATTAGATTATATTTCACCTTAATTATTATTGTGTTTTTTTCATCAAACAATTACCAAAACATAAAGAACAATGAGACAAAAGGACACTATAGGCAATCAGCCAAGGCCAAAACCCCTCCACTTGAGAGAAAAACCCACAAGAATTCTTCTCTTCTTATAGAATCTTCAATTGACGAATTTCAAGACCCATATGACCCTTGACCAAGAACCTTTAAGGCCAAGTCCCTTAACGAGCTTTCCTTCTAGCAGTTCCTTAGCAACTACTGCAATTTCGACCTCCAGAAAATTCTTCTACAACTTCGACTAGCAGATTCTACTTCAACTTCAACCTCTCCGGCAGATTCATAGTTTTGACCTTTCATAATTTCGATGCAGCTTCACAGCTTTGATACAACTTCACAGCATTCGATGCTACCTCCGAATTTTGTCTTGCCCAGAAACTGTAGAAACCCTAACACAAGAAAGAGAGTGATACAAAAGGACACAACCATACCAAACAATAAAGAACAGTGAGACAAAAGGACACAAGATATAAGCGATCAGCCAGGGCCAAAACCTCTCCACTTGAGAGGAAAACCCACAAGAATGCTTCTCTTCCTGTAGAATCTTCAATTGATGAATTCCAAGACCTATGACCCTTGACCAAGACCCTCTAAGACCAAGTCCCTTGACAAGCTTTCCTTCTACCAACTACTGCAATTTTGACCTCTAGAAAATTCTTTTGACCAGCAAATTCTTCTGCAACTTCGAAGAGCAAATCCTATGCAACTTCGACCTCTCCAATGGATTCACAGTTTTGACCTTTCATAGCTTCAACCTAGTTGCAGCTTCACAACTTTGATGCAACTTCACAAATTCAATGCAGCTTCACAGATTTGATGGAGCTTCACAACTTCGATGCACTTTCAGAATTTTGTCTTGCCCAGAAACTGTAGAAACCCTAACACAAGAGAGAGAGAGAGGCCCAAAACTTCAATATTGTTCTTTTTCTTCTTCTTTGTCCTTTTCCAACTACTTTCTTGAGGAGATCGAACTTGCTTTAGAGTGCGTCCTGATGAGGTCGAGTTCCTTCTTATTTATAGGCTTTTGAGGGGTACGAACTGTTATCTTTAGGTTGACTTGTCCCTTCATGGAGGCCGACTTGATCTTTGCACCATGACGAGGTCTTGGAGGGTCTTTTGACTTTCTTTTGAATCAAATAAATTTTCTTGACAATATGTAACATGCCCAAAAGGGTCTTTCATACATGACAATGACTCAATTGACTTGTAGACTCAATGACAAGCCCTAGAAGCACTCAATGGGTGCTTGACCTAAAAATAAATTTCCCTTGAGCATGAAACTCATGCCTCAAGAATAACAATAATAAATATATTTTTCTTTTTCATTAAATACATAAAATCATGATTACATGTCATTATGAAGACTAAACCTATTTACATATTTCATCAACAATCTTTGGCTCATTGTTAGCAACCAAGTGAGTGTTGCTACCAATAATAATTTTGCCTTTTTGTTCCCTTGACTTTTGAGCATCATTATGCTCTTTCTCAAATATGACCCTCACCTCCAAATTTTGAATGTGTGCAAACATCAACGCCATTTACCCCTTCATGTAAAATGTGCGCCTTAACTCGTGTAACAGACCTTGTATGTCTTGCTATATTCACATAAATTACACCTCCATTCACATGAACCCCCACTACCCATTTGCCTGAGCTTGTTAACATACTTCCAAAGAGGATAGTACTATCATTGCTTGCTTGAGGAGCTCGAGAGGGCTTTAGAAATGACACTATGACAAGCCATGATTGCTGCAAAAAGTGTAATAAATCCAATCACTAGATAAATATGTTGCCCACTCACCAAAGAAATCTGATGCCCACACCATTCTTCTCGTTGCCCACAATTGTCCTCTTATTGGAAATGCACCAAAGCTTGCTCCAATACTCCAAAACATAAGTAAAATGCTTGTTGTTGGCGTAGGAAGCTCTTCTTGCTTGAAGAAAGTGTGAGGAATGAGCAAATGGATTACTTTCTTATTAAGAAAAAGAGCTTGTTAGGATCTCGAGAGAATCAGTGTTCCATGGGTACGCGTCCCCCGGGGTCGAGTGCGTGCACCCCTCGCACCCCGGATGGGGGGACGTTTGGGGAATCGTTTCCCCATGTCCCCCTTTTGGGGAGATGCAGGGAGACTGTTATCAAACCAGCTCACAAAAAGATAGAAAAGAGAGATCAACGCCTTAGAATTCAGCCTCTTCGAGGGGGCAACCTCCTTTACATTACACAAATGAACAATTTTGGATGATTCAAATGACAAAACCTCTTTTCTATATATAGGAGTCTAAGGAGTCACAATATAACCTAGCCGACCTAACAATAATATATAAAGCCACAAAAATAACAATAGAGGGATTCTATGGGGCACAGTAATACAAATATGGGGACAATAGGGGCACAACAATATTAATAAGGGATACAACTACAATAGTAATGG
>APFE031581341.1:232946-296664 GCA_000404065.3 Pinus taeda
ATTGTTGTGGTGTCAACCTTATAGGTTGTGGAAGACTAGGGGCAACGACACTTCCGTCTTTATAGTTGTGAGTGGTATGCTTCTTGGTTGCCATAATTTTTCTTTCCATTTTTCTTGCTAACCTGAATGCCTTCTCTAATGAATCAGGTTCCCAAGGCGAACATCATGTTGGATATTATCCTTTAAAGACCCTATGAACACATCAATCCTATGCTCCTCTGGAATATCTTTTACCCTTATGTTCAATTTTTGGAACTCCTCAATGTGCTCCATTATTGACCCTTTTGTTTGAGACTTATCAATTGGCTAAAAAGTGTTGCTTTTTGTATCCTCATAATGTGCTGTCAATTCTTCCGTAAAAATTGCCCAAGTGATAATTTGTTTACGAGAGCAAAGCCATTGATACCATACAAACTGATTTGGTTCCAAATATAAAGTTGCATTGCGTACCTTTTGTGTGTTTTGCACATTGTTGAGATCGAAAAGTTGCTCCATCTGTAATATCCATGTTGCGGGATCCTTGCCATCAAACTTCCTCATATCGATTTTTGGAATATGGTGGGTCTTCGATCCAACATTAGAGTCTATGGAATCATGTTTAACATTTCTTTTGTTTTCATCATGAGTTTCTTTTACTACCCTTTCACCCTTAGTGACCATTTCTTGTAGCAACTTATTCATATTTATCTTCAATTCGTCCATGTCTGTCTTCAAATCGTCCATGTCCGTCTTCAAATCGTCCATGTCTGTCTTCAAATCTGTCTTCCAATCGTCCAACTTAGCTTCCACGCCCTTTATATTAGATTCCATTCCATTTATCTTAGCTTCTGTTAGCTTTTGTGAGGCTGACATTTTTTGCACTTGGTCTTGTAATTTTGATATATCATGTAGCATTTCTTCGTCTTCTTCATGAGTCATGTTAGAGCTTTCAGGTTGCTTACTAGGTGTTTGCATTTTCTTTCCTCGGGGCATCAATTACCGATAATAACGCTTTACTATGCCCTTTGAATTCCTTCAAACTAATTTTTCAAACCAAGCTTATGCAAAAATTTAAAAAAAACTACACACTTTGTTTCACTTTGTAGGAGCCTGATATTGAATCTGATGTATGTCTGTAATTTCGGATCATCCAATTTTGAAATTGTGACCTGTAGCAGCCCTCTGCGCCCTCTTTCCAATGCCACCGGTCTGATCCAAATTGGATTCTCCAAGAAAGAGTTATGCACAATCTCCCAAGATGAACTGATTATAGACCTTTCCAAAAGAGCAAACTTGTATGAAGTGCCATTTGTACTATTTCGACCTTTGGCACTGAAAAATATATACAAGAAACTACAGTTCGTCATCTTTCTGTACCTTCTTACAAAATTTCAATCCGATGCTTAGAGAGAAAGTTATGATGATTTTCCCCAGGTCACCTATTTGCAATGTAATTCAGGAGCCTGCAAAAAAAACCAACTTCCTCATATCATATCTCCGCAAATATAGCGCTAGTGCGATTTCGTCTCAAATGGGTTTTTTTTCGCTTCTAAAACGTCGTAAAAAAAAAGTTATAGCGAAAATGCCACGATGACCTATTTGGAGCAGCGAAACCCTAGAATCCAAAGCTCTGATACCAAATGTTATGAAACCAGCTCACAAAAAGATAGAAAAGAGAGATCAACGCCTTAGAATTCAGTCTCTTCGAGGAGGCAACCTCCTTTACATTACACAAATGAATAATTCTTGGATGGTTCAAATGACAAAACCTCCTTTCTATATATAGGAGTCTAAGGAGTCACAATAGAACCCAACCGACCTAACAATAATAATATAAAGCCACAAAAATAACAATAGAGAGATTCTATGGGGCACAGTAATAAAAAATGGGGACAATAAGGGCACAACAATATTAATAAGGGATTCAACTACAATAGTAATGGGGTAGTCACTAATATTATAGAGACCTAACAAAGACGCAGGGGGGGACGTTTCCCCAATGTGGGGGACACGACTCCCCAAAAGTGGCGTCCCCTCTCAAAATGGGCTATGCGCCCTTCCCCCCCCCCACTTAAATTTGCTTGTAAACAACAATTTATAATAGGGAAAACCTAGTATTTGACCATATTTCCCTACTAATGCTATGCAATTCATGGTAATGTTAAATTCTTAAAGTAAAAGTGAGATTCTCCTTTATGTTTCATTTTCATCCTTTTACTTAAATTTTTAACATTACCATGAAATGACTTAGGATGTTTGAGAGTGGTTCCGACCTTATTGGATTTCATATGAATTTTAGATCTCACTCAAAATTCAACGGACTTAACAGTTTTTCAGGAATTCAGGATTCGATGGATTGCAATGTTTCCATTGCATTTTGTCATGTACAAGGGTATGGAAGTAGTATTTAATCAAGAGCACCAAGCCCTCTGTATACTTTAGAGTGACTTTTAGACTCATCACTCCACTGTTTTTGAGTTTTAGCTATATCAATTTACTATTCCAGACAGATTTCAATTTTTATTATAGTCTATATTTCTTAGTACTAATTAGAATCTAGAATGATGAATGATGAATTTTCATTTTAAATCAATTTAGAATCTAGAATGATGAGTTTAATTTTTAAATCAATGTAGATTCTAGAATGGTGAATAATGAATAATGAATATGGATCAGAGTATATCATTATTGAAACTCGTGGTCTATGGATGAATCATGTATGTATTAGTACGGGTGATGAGTATGGATCAATGCATTTCATTATTTAATTCAAATATGTATGTATTATTGTATTTATGCTCTCATTATTGAATATATATATTAAAAAGGAAAAAAATTATATACCCCGATGTCCCCCCGTCCCCCCTAAATTTCCCTAAAATTTGAGGGTACTCCCACACGTCCCCCTTGTGCGTCTCCCTGCACCCACGTCTCCCCGTCCCAGAGTCTTGGTGGAACATTGGAGAGAATTCTATTTTTTTTAAATGAATGTAAAATCAATTAATTAAGTTTGCGAAGTGATTAGATGTATTCATTAGTCATTAAGTAAAAAAAAAAAAAAGATATAAGGGTCTCGCTCCCTTCAAGGACGCTTAAACGTGTTAACTTTTGGGCAGCTAGGGAAAAATTCCCTAGCTCACAATTTAATTATGTTTCAAATAATTAATCAAAAAGGGAATTTATTTTTTATCCTCATGTCGGCTTCTATTAGGGGGAAATAATTGAAGTTGAAACTCAAATTACGCTCAAGTCAGCTTGCCCCTAAGGACGCGACCGTTCCTTCATGGAATCATCTATAAATAGAAAATTAAGTTAGTCATTTATGTATGGAGAATTTGGATCTCTATCTACACTTCGCACTAGTCTGAGGTCTTCGTTCTAGCTATAAGTGTCTCGTGTTTTTCTTTGGATCAGGTCTTCTGCATTTCTATGGCTCCAGGTCTCTCGCATTTCCAGAACACCATATATCTCGCATTCTTGGATTCGCATTCGCATCAAAGATCCTCATATATCTATGATCTCTCATCACTTTGGTTTCGTCACATTGTAACGACATATGAATTCTCACATCTTGCAAATCTTGATGACCTGTATTTATGATCAACCTTGACTCAAAAAGTTTTGCATCTCGGCACTATAGTCTTGACATATCTATTTGGCACAACATCTTACATATGATGTTTATGGGCACAGTAGTTTTGTTTATTATCTCAAGTACTCTCAACACAATGGTTATGTATATGGTTCCCTGACGATGTATTTGGATATGGTTATGTATATGGTTTCATGTCGATGTATTTAGATATGTCGATATATAAAACATGATGATGTATATAAGAAATATACATGGAAGTGTTGCATATGATTTGTATTGCAACAATAGCATCGTATTGTGATATCTACAAATTGTCCCTCTGATCAGATTTAATAATTCTAGCAGCGTACATCAGACATAATATGGCAGACAAGATCTACATCACATAGCAAAACTCTTCAAATATCGCATGGCAGACATCTCATATTTGTCATGGGAGACATCTCTTGTATGGACACGAGAGTCATCACATGCAATGTCATGGCAGATATCTCTTGTGTGGACATGACAGTCATCATATACATTGGACATGGCATGGCAGACATAAGACTCCATATGGTTTCCTTTTTTATGGCATGACTCACATGGCAGAAATTATTTATATCACATTCTTACATCTCTTCGTATGGCAAATCATAAACCTCATATGATGTCCTTCACATGGCACGCCAAACATGATGTATTGATTCTATTTGCATGGTAGACATGATTTCTTATGATCTATCTTGTGATTTTATATGGATGACTTTTGTTGATCTTCATATGAAAGACATGGCCTTGCATGGATGGTAGAGTAGTTTATATGATGATGACAGAGCTTTATATGTGACATTCGGATGGTTGTTCAATGATAATAGACCTTATATAATGATGACATTATTTGGATGAAAGACCCTGGTTGATAGAAAATATTTGTATGGCAAAAATACATATGATATGACCTTTATGATTCAAAATATAATCTAATGATCTGAAGATAAACCAAGTGATTGATATGATAGTTATGTATACTATGAATGACAGTGTCTCAGCTCATATATGACAATGATTTTACCATATCAATCTTGTTCACAAACGAAGTTGTGAACAAGATCTGTTTAGATCGTGTGTAGCCTGATTATGTCTCATAATATTGTACTTTGTATCTCAGCTGAACAATTGATGAAATCTAATAGAAGAAGAAGAAGAATTTCAAGTTTTCCCACTAATGGGATTTTTCCCTGGTCTCTGACCAATCCTGGTGTCTCTTTGTGTGCATGCTTTTCTTTTGATGTTCCTTTCATTGTTCCATTGTATTTTTGTTGATCATGTTCTTTCTACATAATTGCATATGTTGTAATGATTATATAATATTGTGAGGTGAATTCAATGTATAAATGATGTAATGCAATTATCAAAGCAAAGAACATTATATAGGCCTAAGCAAGATTAACATAGTATCAGAGTTGGTTTGAAGAAAAGTCATGGATATCACCCCTATGAAGACAATGTGGATGGAAGCGAAGCGAAGAAGGTGGAGACCTAAAAGAATGCCAGGGTTTGAAGGAAACCCTAGGCGCCTTTACTAAGAGAAGTTAGGGTTTGGTAGATAACATGAGGCTAGAGTATGAACTTTGACCATTGATTGCAAGATTGGAAACCTTGACTTGGATCTAATTTGTCTATTAAGTTTATTTCTTGGATATTTTTCGGTTGGTGTTGTTGAATACTCTCTTGAAAATTTTGTGAAACCCTAGATGGGCTAATCTCAGTTGAGCCCAATTGTTGATTAAGTCAATTGAAAATATTGAAGTCAACATTGATATATGGAAGGCGGACACTCTTAGAAGCTAGATCAAGGAGGAGTTGATCATTTCCTTCAGCTTGTCAAAGATAAGTCCCTTCTAGACGTATGCTACTTCTTTATGTCATTGCTCTTGTTTTATCATTTACATAATGGCTTATGATTTGTTCATGAATATTTGAGTATTTTAATGCTTATAACTTCTTGCTAAAGAAGAAGATCCTTCGTAAGGATCACCTGGATGCTATATGGTGCAGAAAAAGAAAAACTTATAGCTAGTACAAGTAGTATCGAAAGTAGTTGGTGCAAGAAGGGGAAGCTCGAGCAGTACACAAACATTACAACTACCGATGACAAATCATATATTGGTAGAGGTATTTGTATACTACAAGGTATGTATAGTATAACATTTCGATGGCAAGTTAAGCTCTCATAGATGACTTGATTTATGTTTGCCTATCACGTGACGTTGTTGGATATCATGATTTTGTCTAAGATAAAGCAAGGCCTTAAACATTGAATTTTTTATATTTGATAATGTTGATAGTATAGTAACCCTAATAACAATGGGTGGTTGCAAGATAGATGCTCAAGATTTTATTCTTGTTGTTCTTGATAAATTTTATGGTAAGTTGTAACTGCTATGATGATTTAACAACATTTGACAATGTATCAAATGGGTGTCCTAACTTGATGTTGTTAGTACTTTGAAGTGATGATGTGATTATGATCCTTGAAGAATGAAGACACACTTGTCAGTTGTCCTAGTTAATGACACTAACCCCTTGATGAATTTGTCCATAAGTGATAGTAAAGCCATTGATGGTGACTTGTCATGACTATGATATGCATAAATATATGAGAACCTAATATAGTTTCTCTCTATGATCTGACAGCCTTGTTGTTGCATGACATATGAGATACAGGTTGATGTCGAGATTAATGACGAGTGAAGAAGCTTCCCATTCAGAGGGAGAGATTCTTGATGAGATCCCAACACCTCTTATTTATTTGTGATGGATGATTAGAAGTCCCGTGATTACAAAATGAAACAATGATCATCTGATGTTATGTTTTGATTATTGAGCTAACAGTCCTTTGTTGACAAGACTAATTTATCCTATGCAGCGTCAAGATCCACATCTCGTATAGAAGTGCTTTTATGGCATGTTGGATTGCATTGATGGACTATTGTTATTGTATTAAATAGATCATTGTATGCACTCTGGGTCTTGATCGTATATAGTTGGGACAGAAACATCTTCACGTATTAAGATAATATTGTTGTATGAGACAAGCTTAGGCTTGTGGATATTGCCTCCCTACATAAGAGGAGTCAGAGCGAATATGGTATTCCTTTCTTCATGATATATCTTTGTTCAAACATTTGATGTCCTATGTGAACAGGTAAACAGGGAACTGTTGCTCTTGGTAATATATGATGTACTGTGATTGAACTCCTCTGTAAGTTGTTTGAGTTGGTACTAGATACGAGCACTTTGATATGTTTCTAATTTGTCATATGATCTTCAGAGAGCAACATGGATTGATGGATGTGACCCTCCTAGGAAAGGGTCCGGGTTGATCAAGGACACTAAGCTAGCTCTTCCCCCCTGTCTGAGCTCCTAGGGTGGGGAATGGAACTGGTGGGCTTTTAGGGATGAGAGACCTTTGACTGATAGGGTGTATAGAGATCTTGGATCCCCCTTAGTCAAAGTATGCCCTAGTTAGCATCCTGCCCACTTTGTGGGATAACCTCCCCATCTAGCCAATGGGTTGAGGGACTTGGGATAGAGTGTGATCCCTACCCCTTGCAATAGGTGGATCTCGCCCAAGTTGGTGGATGCAAGTGTTCTACCATTTGACTCTTTACGGTTATGATGGATGATCAGAGACAATAGGGTAGAGTGTATTCCTTACCTCTGGTAAGTCAATCTCACCTATTGTGAGGGACTTTGGGATAGAGTGTTATCCATACGCATTGGGGTAGGTTGATCTCGCCCATTGTCTTTGGTTCTGAGTGGTAGTTATGGCTCCCCGATGATGATGATGATTTCGGCCGGTAGCAGAGTCCCCCCGATGGTGATGGAGTCAAGGTGGTGATTGGAGCTCCCCTGCAACAATTCTTCTTTAGATTCAAGAGTGCTTAGCATGAGATGAGCATAGACAAGCTGAGATGAGCCGAGATAAGATATGACTTGATGACGATGATGATCCTACTTCAGATGATCGTATGGATTATTGATAAAGGGTGGAAGACGGATGTTACCCTACGATGATGGTTAAGTTGGGCTCCCCAATTATGGTATGGGTTGAGATCAACCCCCTATGATGATTCTTCTTCTTCTTCTATTACAATGAGATAGTTCAGCGGATGTTTAAAGGAAACTGAGATGCGATGTGTTGAGATAGAGGTCATGTAATTTGTCTTGGAGATTAGTAGGGTATGAGGATTGATCTCCCCTGCCCTTGATTATGGACTATTCTTCTTCTATGTGACAAGATGAGACATTACAGTTGTGTGGCTTCTTATATTAAGACATGTCATCCTAGATGAGATTCATGATGTTAATGGAAATTCCTCCCTAGCTAAGATGGAGTGCTAATTTTTCGGCAACTAGGGAGAAATTCCCTAGCTCATAATTTGATTATGTTTTTAAATAATGAATCAAAAAGGGAATTTATTTTTTATCCTCATGTCGGCTTCTATTGGAGGGTAATAATTAAAGTTGAAATTCAAATTATGCTCAAGTCAGCCTGCCCCTAAGGACACGACCGTTCCTTCATGGAATCATCTATAAATAGCAAATTATGTTAGTCATTTATGTATGGAGAATTCGGATCTCTATTTGTACTTCGCACTAGTCTGAGGTCTTCGTTCTGGCTACAAGTGTCTTGAGTTTTTCTTTGGATAAGGTGTTCCACATTTCTATGGCTCCAGTTCTCTCGCATTTCCAGAACACCAAAGATATCACACTCTTGAATTCGCATTCGCATCAAAGATCCTCAATCTCTATGATCCCTCATCGCTCTGGTTTGGTCACATTGTAACGACATATGAATTCTCGCATCTCAGAAATCTTGATGACCTTTATTTAAGATCAACCTTGACTCAATAAGTCTTGCATCTCGACACTATAGTCTCGACATATTTATTTGGCACAATCTATTATATATGAGGTTTCTGGGCACAGTAGTTTTGTTTCTTATCTCAAGTACTCTCAACACAATGGTTATGTATATGGTTTCCTAGCGATGTATTTGGATATGGTTATGTATATGGTTGCCTGTCGATGTATTTAGATATGTCAATATATAATACATGACGATGTATACAAACAATATACATGGAAGTGTTGTATATGATGTGTATTGCAACAATAGCATCGTACTGTGATATCTACAGATTGTCCCTCTAATCAGATTTAATAGTTCTAGCATCATACATCAGACATAATATGGCAAACAAGATCTACATCACATAACAAGACTCTTCAAATATTGCACGGCAAACATCTCACATTTGTCATGGGATACATATCTTGTATGGACATGACAATCATCACATACATTGCCATAAGAGACATCTCTTGTTTATGGAAAACTTCTCTTGTATGGACATGACAGTCATCATATACATTGGACATGGCATGGCAGACATAAGATTCCTACATTGGCTTGGTGTCTTTAGCATGTAGAAGATTTTGATAGCCTCTTTAGGAGCTTGCATGGTCGAGTAAGTGATTTTATGACTTCTTTCCCAAGGTTGACTTAGGAAATGTACAAAAATAATTTAATTAATTATTGTGGAGTATTAGGCAAAGTTCTAAGGATAAATAATTAAAGTATTTTAAGTGACTTAGATATATCTCAATTGTTGATCTCAAGTAAGGCATGGGATTTAATGTTAGCCATTGATCATTTAGGAGATTAGGGTTAGTGATTTTGGACTGATGAAATTATAAAATAAGCTTAAGGGAGAAATGAAGACACATTATGTTAAGGAAGTGATTTTCTCAAGAGGACTAAAGAGAAGTGAGAAGAATTGCAACAGGGAATTTCAGGAGAAGATTTCAGGGAGGCCAAAGCAAGGAGTAAGAAAGGTCGAGTCAGCTAAAGACGTTTCCAGCGGTTGTATTTTTTTGTGTATTCTTTCTAGGTCTAGGCCCAACTTTTCCAGAGAAAATTAATAAGGAAGATTGTGTTGGGCACAAGTTTACTGTTGTAGTGTGATTGATCTCCTCATTTTATTTTCATTGCATTTTATTTGTGAAAGTTAATATACCAGTGTGTTTGTTTTATCATAAATATCTGAGATAATAATTTTTGTTTCTTAATAATTTGTCAAAGTAAAATAAATCGCCTATGGTATACAAGAATGAACATGGCATCAAAGCAACATAAACTCTATGGGGAGATCATATATCACAAGGTTTTACAGCAGTGAATTATTTTTTGCAACGGAATTTTATTTTGCAACGAGGCTTTTGTGGCTAAAGTCGATCTGGTAATATGGCATCATCAATTCTGAGGTATGAAGACAGGTTGGAGGGGGTTGTAAACTTTAGTCCATGGAAGGAGCAAATCACCATGGTTTTAATGGCAAAAGGTTTGTGGGAAATTGCAAGCCAAGAGATTCAAGTTTTTCCAGATGCTACCCAAGTAACTGAACATAAGATAAAAGATATAAAAGTTAGGGGCATCATTTTGAATCGTGTGAAGGATAACATAATCTCCCACATAACAAAGAAGGATTCAACCTATAAACTGTGGATAGCCTTGACAAAGTTGTACCAGAGTGACAACCAGAAAATAAATATGGTACCAAGGGAAAAGCTAAATAGCATTAAGATGAATAGATTTGACACTGTGGCCCCATACTTCACAAGGATTCATCAAGTTTGTGATGAAATTTCCACTAGTGGGGAAGAGATGGATATTGTCGAGTTGAAGCAATTGTGGTGTTGCATACCCGAAGGTCAATAGAGCACCTGTATCTGTGTAGGTCCTCTGACATTGTGACACCTACCCTCTTTGCTAACAATCGCTTAAAATACTCTTACTTTACACTCATCTTCAATGTGTTCAAAGAGAGTCCAATCTACTATATGCTTTCTAAGAATTGCTCACCAAAACAATACTTGGCTCAAGAGCATCCAAAGAGCGGAAAATGCATAGTGGATGAAGGTTTCCTAACTTGCCCAACCTCTATGCTCACCTCCAGCCAACATCCTTTCACTAAAAGTTCCTGCAATTTTCCCTAAATGATGTTGAGTACAATCAATTTCTGATTTTCCCATGGATAGTAAGAAACAACACAACATGAACAACATCGAGCATGAATGTGAAAGGGTTGGACCAAATGCTAGAGTCCATGGAATGAAAGGGTTGGTGAAATGATGATTGACATTACTTTTGCCTACATGAATGTAGCATTAGGAGGACTTTCCCACCAACCTCTTATAAGCATTCAATAACCCTTAGTAATGAAGGATTTACTTTTCGATGGCCCTCCCACTTTCCTCTTCCCTAGAGGAATCATAGCCCCTCCTATGCTCTATACTAGCCATCTTGTGCCATTATATATTACATTCCATCATTAATATTTACATAGCTTGATTTTACCATGGTAAGCCTAACACATGGTCCATAAATGAAAATTTACATCATACATGCTTAGCTATTCACTAATCAAGCCTTTAGCTTGAGCTTCACACTAGGAATCCATACTAGCATATTTACAACATTTAAAAATTATTATTTAATACATGTCAAGGATCAAAATTGGGGTATTACACCTCAACACTAGATATTCTCCACATGACATCATCAAACAATGCATTGGTCCCGTTCTCCAAATGATATCATCAAATAGTGAAAGTGTCCCTTCATGGTGATTGATGCCTCAAATGGGGAGACATCCTCTCTCTCTCCTCATTCTAATCTAGCCCCAACAAGCTTTGACATCTACATTGTAAGCTCAACACCATTGTAAATCTACAGTACTTGGTTTCTATTCACTAATTAGATAGGTCTTTCTCTACTTTTAGTATAGTGGCAGAAGTTACTTTCACGCTCCCACCAAGTATTCACATTGGTTGTACTTTTGAGTTCCATTGACAAACTTTGTGGTTACTCATTGGACATTAATAAAAATATCTTATCTTATCTCATCTCAAAATGAAGAACATCAAATATGTGTGTGTGTGTGTGCATATGTGCCTAAGTTGCTTGAACAAATAAATAGTGAAGTTTTCTAAATGGGTATACTTTTGTAGACCTTGGATATTAGGAGCGATGGACCTCATTAGTCCAAGGTTCCAATGGGATTACACAGCGAGACCCCCTTAGCCCCATATATTTTCGAAGTGACATCATAAGGCACTACATTGGTCCCATTCTCCAAATGGCATCATCATTAGGCAATGCACTAGCCCCTTCACGGTGATTGATAACATGAACGGGGATCCATCGTCCCTCTCCCCTCTCGATCCCTTCCCCATTATTCTACTCTAGCCCCAACATGTCTTGACATCCTATGTATGCTAAACAGCGTTTTGTATCTACACTACTTGTGTTTCTATTGACTAGTTAGCTCTTTCTCTACTTTTATGAGAGTAGTTGGAAGAGTAGTGACAAGAGTTACTTTTGCTCTTCTAACGTATATTCACATTGATTGCAGTTATGAGTCCCACTGATGAACTTTATGGTGGTGATTCGTAGGACATTAATAAACTACTATCTTATCTTACCTCAAAATGCAGAACAAAAATATATATGTATGTGTGTTATATACCAACCCACACTACTCTATTCTTCTCTTCTTTTCACCATGATATGTAAGAACCACACCATTTATCCCACATTCACAATGTTCTTCCTCTTTTTTTCCAATCACTCTTTAAATAAGAAATCATATGCTTGAAAGGGGCAAGTCAATTTATATGAGCTCCTTTTGTGGTTATTCCCTTGAATTGATATTGGAGATTGCCCCCTTGAAGCAGTCAATGATATAATTGTTGAGAAATCTAGGGCATTACGATTAGGTGATTTCTCTTGTAATGATAATCGCTTGTGAATGTGTTTTAGTTCTTTAGAATAGGATTTTCTCTTGACTTAGATTATTGTAGTGTTCTTCATCAAACAACTAACAAAGCATAAACAATAAGGAGACAAGAGACACAGAATGTAGATGATCAGCGAAGGCTAAAACCTCTCCAACTTGAGAGGAAAACCCAAACAAATTCTTCTTCCTATAGAAACTTCAAGTGACGAATACCAAGATCATGACCCCTGACCTACTAACCACTCCAAGACGAATACCGTGATTTGTTTCTTCTTCCTTAAGTCAACGATGGTCAAATTGCTTGCTTATCCCTCCTTCTCGGTTATCCTTCATCAGACCTGCAACCCTTATCCTCTTCAGAAACCCTAGTTGCAGTACATATGATCGATGTTGACCAACTTTTGTACCTTGGTTTCCCTTCGCTTGGATGGAAAGACATCCTTTTGTAATTTTGCTTGATGAATACTATGACTTCTCCCTTGATTTGGCTTCTAGGATAAGTTTGCTAGCCTCGGCCCTTTTCTGCAACAGATGACACTAATTTCCTTTACACGTGTGAGGTGTATTAGCTCAAAACATATCAGAAATAACTCAGATATTCTTCTCCTTCTTTCGCTTGGTGATTAGCTTCCATTCTTATGATCTTCGCACTTCTATCTCTCTCATCTTATGCTTGGTCGAGTAGTGTCCTAATGGATGCTAAGATCCTTCAATATATAGTGATCTGCCTATAGAAATAAGCCGACTTCTGTCTAGGGGTAGGCCGACTTGCCATACTAGAAACATCTCCATCTCTTTTGAAGGTCGACATGAGGTATAGCTTGGGACAAGATCTTGGAGGGTTTATGACACAAAATGGTTCTTCAATCTTTGATTGACTCATTAGACTTTATGACATGATGACCAACCCTAAACGCTCACAATGGGAGTCTTAACTATAAAAATAAAATTCTTTGAGCATGAAACCCATGACTCGAGCATTACAAAATAATTTTATTTTCTTCTTTACATCAATTACATAAAATCATGATTACACATGTCATTATGAAGACCGAACCTAGTTACATTTTTCAACACTCACTCTTAATTAGGGAGGTATTCATAATCTACACAAGGTACTTGGACATTCTCAATCTGAAGAATTCTCATAAGAAGAGTTGAACTGGTAACCCATGTATAGCATCATATCATCCAACATTGTCACATAGCAAGGCCTTGACTAATAGCTCTATCTATCCACAAGATTAGAGCTCAATGCTGGCGGACCAACGATGTATAGACACCCTCATCATTGTCTCTCTCGGAACATACCCTACCTGGGTTCTTAGACTGTGTTCCACCAGGACTATTCTTATCTTGGATTCCCAGTCCTCAAAGAATATCAGTGCTCCATGACTACTCTTATCTTGGATGCCCTAACTCATCCTCAAAGAGTATCGGATGCCAAATGTTTACCCAATCCTCCATCATGTCTTCCCAAGTGAAGACAAGAATGATGTGTCTATCTCTCCCTCTCAACTTAGGGAGGACATACCCATTCCACTGGAGGAATGTACCCAAGCTCCCTCTTAACTAGGAACTTGCTTCTAGCAGCTCCTCAAATGGAGATCATGGGATATCTAGTTGCTTGTATAACTCCTTCCTTTGATGTCATGAATTTCTTCTTTGTCATAGAGTCTACATCTTTCGGGACTTCTTCGTAGGGCATAGTCCATCCATCACTTTCATCCATGAAGCATGTCAGTCATGTCATCATTCCTCTCACTGGAAAGTGATCCATTAGTTCATATCTGGCCTTCCTTCATGCCATGTTTCCTTAAGGATCCTTCATCCTACTATATGGGTGCCAGTTGTAGAAGACATCAATAGTTCTTCCCTTGGCAACCCTACATAAGCACATCCAGATATTATTCAAAAATAAGAAATGAACATTAATTCAAAATTACCTTTGTGATGGTCTTTCATCATGACATCTTTATGTTTGCATCAGCATCTTGGATACATATTGACACATCTCCAAAAGATATATAATGTCAAGGGTCTCTTTCTTTTTCAAACTTCATTAGGGCCTTCATATCTTTCATGGAGATATCATAGTCAAATCTTTCAGTCTTTGGATGTTGATTACCTCTTCTAGCGACTTAATGACATGGTCTACGTCTACTACGATCTTCGATTGTGGGTCAGGGAACTTGAGAAGACACCTAATCTAGAGGCCATCTCATTGGATAGGATTGACACGACTATTGCATGGAGGGTCGAGACTGAGAGACCTGTCATGGAGTCAGCCCCTGATTGGTTAGAGGAGGTAGTGGAGGGGGTAGCGACCGCAAAGGAGGAGGAACAAGACGAGGTGACACCACCTACCATGGTCATTAGTAGAGGACGCGGTCCACCTCGTATAGCTCCTAGTTCTTCAGCTTCTAGAGCACACGCAGAGTCCACTACCAATGCCAGCGCCAACTCCTTCTTCATCTAGAGGGAAAGTTGTTACATTTTCTCACAAGAGGGGCAAAGGAAATCGAGTAGTATTAGTTTTGGTTCATTTCATTGTGTATACATTATGGCTCATGATATGAGTACATTATTATAATTTTTGTTGATATTTTGAGGCTGAGTTGGGACTCGGGACTCAGTATTCAGGACATGATTCGTTGTTATGTGTGATGTAGCACTAGACATGATATTACACATTTTATATATTAGTTCTCTTTTCATATTTATGTGTCAATGCATTTATTTTATGTTGTGGGTATTTGCCAATTTTTTCCCAATTTTTACGATTTTTTCTGATTTCAGACCCTCGTCTATTTAATCCCAATCGCAATGTTCGGAACATTGGATCTTCATCATCGATATAACCCTCTAAGCATTAAAATAAGATTAAAAACCAAAAAAAAACATAGCATGTCAAGTCAAGATTTTGTTTGAGGGGTGGGTACATTTTTAGTAGAATCGTGATAGAGGAGTTCGGCAACCAATGCCACTAACATCAAAGTACATAGAGGGATTGGTGTTCTTTATTAAATACTAGTTCCTTACCCTCGTACACGACAAAATCCAATGGAGACGTTGCAATCCTTGCAATCTTGATATCCTGAAAAAATGTTAAGGCTGCTGGATTTTGAATAAAATCTAAAATTCTACTTTCTCCAATAAAATCCAATGAGGTTGGAACCACTCTCAAACATCCTGAGTCATTTCATGGTAATGTTAAAAATTTAAGTATAAGGATGGAAATGAAGTGAAACTTGAATGGAAAGTGCAACAAGCTAACAAAGATGCATCAAGATACAAAAGATGACTTCGTGTAAGATCCAGACATCCAAGCAAAGGTTGAAGCACTAAGCATTTCCTCCATCACTGATTTAAAAGACTGAAGCTTCAACAAAGGCTTCTAGAAGATTGGTGGAGTATGCTCGGAAATATGACTTCGAGGACATTGAAGGGCCCATCCAACATACCCCCTTTGCTTCAGAATCAGGCAAGTTTCCCTTAACAAGTTTATTGTCTGTTTATAAAGGTTTGGTGGCAATATGCTTTGGGGTAGATTTGATACTGTGTTTTGTAAACCAGAAAAGTAGCATCTGCATCTTCAGATTTGTGCAATATTCAAGAATACATGTTTAGATAACAATAAAAAGGATTTTTCACTTCAGCATCAGGCAACTGCCCTTAAAGAGTTCATCAGATGTTTATAAAGGTTTGGTACCAATATGCTTTGGCCTAGATTTGGTAACAGTGTTTCTGCACCAAGAGTAACAAGGTGCATCATGCAGCTCAGATAGATGTGTCACATCTGTAATGATAATTGACTAAATTGAAACAAAAATGAAGTCTGTAAAAGTGATATTTTTTAAGCTGACCATATTAATAATAAAAAAAGGCCAGCTATATTGCAAATGGGCAGCCATGCATATCCTTGACTATGGGATTCCATGGGGTTTATTTAATGGCACCTCTCAAGGCCTTCCTCCCGTCTATATCACAGGCTTCGCTGGACCTGAACCTTGAGGTTCAAAATTCGGGAAACCACACAAAACCCATAGAAGTTCATCGGGTTCGAGGCTAAGCAGCACAGAAAAATAATGAGCAAGCAGGTTACAGGGCATAAAAACTCATTCAAATTCGTTAGGTTCGAGGCCAAGTGACAGCTGTGGCAGTTTAAAAACGCTGGGCAAGCAAGTTACAGGCATAAAAATTTGTTCAAGTATGTGAGGTTCAAGGAGAGCCAGCAGAAGAGGTTACAGGACAAGCACATTACAGGTTCGAAATAAAATTGCACGAATCTGCATTACGGAACTAAAATCTCACAAGTTACAGATTGGGGTTACAGCCCACGCGTCTAGGTCACAAATTATGGTTATGGGTGTAAAATGTCACCATGCTTCGAATGGAATCAAGCAAATGCTATTTATTCTATACATCCATGATCCAAGAGAACATATGTTACAAATTAATAAATCTAGTAATGAATCGATAGTTCTGTGCGCAATCAGCCCTAAGTTACCGTGTTTATTAAAGAAGCATGTCGCTGTTAGAAAATCCTTATTACTGTGGAAATCTTTGTGATATTTCTTTGGTAGCTACTGTTGAATGGATGAAAGAATGAGTATTGCTGTGTATAATATTTTTTATTATTGTTAACCCTAGACAATCATAGAACCATAGGGGCAAAAATTACTCTAGGACATCAGATTTCCAGTTCAAAATTGGATCCCAAATAATGTATTATCAATACTTAGTTTTAGACAAAAAAACATACATATACTAGTATCAATGCAGAAGCCAAAAATCAGCTTATCAAATCCAACAATCAATATGAAGTGAAATAATGCTTGACAATAGTCCAAAAAATATATATATACCACACATCTGTAAATCCAGTACCTGCCACTGTGCTTAGGACGTTTCCTCATTTTGATCCAAACTTCAATGTAAGGACACGTCTGGACATTTATATCTTTCTATAGACAAATTCCTATAGTATTACTACCTACATAAATCTTGCCAAATTATACCCAGAGGAAGCATCACCACGGATCCATTATGAGAAATGCATACACATCTGTAAATCCAGTAGCTGCCGCTGTTTAGGACATTTCCTCATTTTGATCCAAACTTCAATGTAAGGACACATCTGGACATTTATATATTTCTACAGACAAATTCCTATGGTATTACTACCTACATAAATCTCGCCAAATTATACCCAGAGGAAGCATCACCACGGATCCATTATGAGAAATGCGATGTTGAATTAAATCCTCAAATTTCATGAATTAATGTCAGAATCATCATAAGAATAGCGATGTTGAATTAAATCCTCAACAAGGGATATGCCATCATAGTTTAGGAAGCTTACAAGAAGACATCACGAGGGCAAGAAGCGCAGCAATGGGAACACATGAAATTTCATGAATTTAAAATCAGAATCATCATAAGGAGAGTAGTGATATTAATGTGGAACTAAATCCTCAACAAGGGACAAGCCATCATAGTTTCCTAAGCTTGCTAGGAAACATCACAAGGGCAAGAACCACAGGCAACCCTAACCCACAAATCACACTGCCACATCTAAGCAATGTCTGAACTGGAGGTGAAGGAGGATTCTAACACATCAACTCAAGAAATTACACTCCAATGCCAGATCGCTTATTGGAAAAGCTTTTGGTAAGCCTAATGCTTCATACATTATTAATGTCTCACAGTCATTGTCTAGGTGGGATTATTACACTCAAACCCTAAACTGAAAAGTTACCACAAGAGTCCCTTTTGATTCTTGAATCAATGAATCAAGGTGGTTGATTCAAAACAATGTGGGAGGATTGTAGAATAAAGAAAATTTCATGAGTTGAATCTGAATGATTATAACCTCGAGAGGTGTGGGATGAACTTTTAAGAAAAGGGAGGGAGGAGAGGAACTTGTAGCCTCCATCTCCCCTCTGCAGCCCCTTCCTCCTATACTAGGGTTTCACCCACAGTGGCAGGAAACTTGTCAGTGGCCAGGCAGAGCAAGGAGGTAGTTGCACTGGGGAGGAATGGGGCCAAAGTACCTCTGGAAAATAGCCTATCTTGCTGTTACAGGATTTGTTTCAGAGACTTGTGCCTTGCACCATCTATTCTGTCTTAGGCTTTTGACGGCCGAAGAGTTTCAGATCTGCACTGGAACGCATGTCCACTCACCTGTTCTTTGTCATCTCTTGACGGCTTTGTTGCTCAGATGGCACAAGTTCCCATGGGTTATGCATGTTGCTTGCCATCCCTGTTTGCGCCTGTGTCAGCATGTTTCTGGTGGCCAGTTTGTGCTCTTACTACTTAGACTCTTTGGACGAGATCTGTTGCCCCATGCTGCTGTTTGCACCAGCTACATTTCCATGCTCATGGTGGCATTTTGACCGCTGTTATTTGTTGCCACTGGGCAGCAAGATGGGTCTGTTCTCTGCTGCTATCCGGATATGGGCTGTGGTACTATGCACAGATGGACAAGGGGCTGGTGTTTACTGCCTCTTGACAGAGATTCTCTAAGCATCAATTCCCAGTTGGGGCATATCATAGTTCAGGGTTTCATGATTCTGGTTTGAAATAGCCTTGGGATTGTGTTCTTACCCATTCACCCTATCAACAGTTTGTGGGAAATGATTAACTGTTTTCAGTGTCAAGAATCATTCTGTTCCCCTGCATGACTACCTGAGGAGTTTTTTGTTTAGCTGATAGTGGTCTAATCATAATATTCATCCAATTCAGGCTATTGTCAAGGGGTGATGTTGGAGCCCAATTTTGGAGTTTTTCTTAGAGCTTGCTAAATGGAAGCTACGATTTTGCTTAGTTCTTGATCAAATGGAAGCTGCATATACAGCCCACTCTTTTTAATATAAAAGCTCTCTAAATAAGATTTCATTAATAGTCAAAGTAAGCCTCTATGTGAAGAAAAATTATAACCTCAAGAATGCGAAGTGGCTCTAGTTCTTCGTGTACTCTCCGCACTGCTGGTTTGCATGCTTCATCTGCAACTGCAACTACTTCCTCCGCAAGGTCAGCTTGAGCTCCTTGATCTGAGACCACCTCTTCTCCATTGCCTTTTCCTGATTGGACCGTATCTAGCGTAGAAGCTGGTTCATTCGTCTCGCCATCGTCAGCCAACTTAGATGTCTCCGGTCCAGGATAACAATCGTCATCTGCTAAATCAGTCTGAGGCTGAAGCTGGCCGCCGCTTGTTCCTGTTTTTCGGTTTTTTTTTTTCGCCCACATTGCATCATGCTCTTCCTTACGCTTACCCACAAAAGTCCTTAGCACTGCAATTGACAAGTCTCTGTTCACAACCTGCATTCCATGAAGAACACTTTCAAATGTCTGCAATGAGGATGAAAGTAGCACATAACTACTGCCCACAAAAGCCTAAAACTCTATCTAATTCATTCTTTCAGATGCTGAATTTGACTAGTTCTACACCCCATTTTTTGTATTTGAATATTTGCAGTAATCTCTCTACGAAGAAACCAAATAATTACCTGGGAAATTTCCACTCAAATATGCAATAAAATAATCAAAACACTGAGCTGGGAAACCTGATTCAATTACTTGAATCTCGATACAACAGATATTGATCTAAATGATTCCAATATCTCCCTCTCTCTCAAACTATTTCGTAGTGTCCCCAACTGATTTGGGGTTTGATCATCCCCTGTTCTGCAAAGCTAATAATATTTTTCTTTGAAATTACAAAGCATTTAATTCTGAAAACTTCAAATTTTAAATACCTGGGTTTTGTTGTAAAAGACGTCATTGCCGTGAACAAGAATATCAGCTTCTCCTTCCTTGAGTATGGTGTACTGGGTGGGATCTGTGGGTAGCTGCTGCTTAGTCTTTCCCTCGGCCATTTCTTCTTTTGTCAAAGTATGCAACTTCTGCTCACTGACAAATGAGGGAAATCTCCACAAAATCGGATTCTGGGTCGAGGTTGCGATAGCAGCAGCACAGATTGATATTTTGCTGCAAGTTCTTGATTGTAGGCAGTACGTGAAATTTATCCTAAACAATATCTGCTCAATGCCAATCGTAATCAGACGACGACGACTTGCCACCATCACTAAAACCCTAAGCCTCGCCACTGGATTCTCTTAAACCCTATTTTCCTCATCGGGGAGTTCGTCTATTGGCTACCCCTTAACGCCCACACGTGCCGCCGACAACATTGTTACAGGGAATCAATTGCGATAGAGTTTACACACACAATGAACAAAATGAAATTACATTTCTAATACCACCCTTTCATGCTTATGTTTCTAAACGGTATTTTAAGGCCTGGTCTAACTTATAGAAGGTATTTTACGAACCAGTCTAACTTACAAAAAGGTATTTTATGACCCTGTTTAATATAGATGAATTGGAGTTTATTATCACTTTAACCCTAGATGAATTGGAGTTTATTATCACTTTAACTGTAAAGAAGGTTATATTTTGTTTTTTAAAATGTATAAATGAATTTAGCACCTTAATAAGGCGTATTCTAAATTTATAGATTAAATAACTTAAATTTAAGTTTTTAGAAATTTGAACAAGATTTTGGTAAAGAGAAAACATGTTTGGAAAAAAGTCATTTAGTCTATAAGTTAGAATAGCTTATTTTTATATTTTTTTACCAAAAAATTATGACATTAATTTATAGGATTTGCATGTTTGAGTTTTATATTTTGTACAATTAAAATGTTTTTGGTTTTTTATAGCATTGAAGTATTTATACATTTAAAAAAACTAACAATAAAATATCCTTCTCAAAAATTGGACCAATCAAAATGTGAAAATGTGAAATAGTTAGAGAATCCCTTTACATTTTCAAAATTAATATTCTTAAAAAGTTTTGTTTTTATTTTTAAATATAAATTTCATACATTATATGGAATATTGTTTTTTTGAAATATTAATTTGATTGAAATTACTTTTTAATTTTGTAGTGAAACTTAAAATTGTTTTGATTAGCTATGAGTTCATATTAAAGGTCAAAAACCCAAAGGCTCTTGGTAGGAGCAATAGTTGAACCCTTATAGACATCCAATAGGTTATTTTATAGGAGTTGATTTTCCTTTAATAATTTGTAAATAGCAATGATTGGTGGTTGTCTTCATAGATTTGGAGTCAACATAGATTTGTAAATAGTAATGATTGGTGGTTGTCTTCATAGATTTGGAGTCAGCATAGATTTGTAAATAGCTTGCTGGTTGTCTTCATTGTTGGTCGAGAATTGAGTTATGATGGGTTTTATCGCCTCTAAGATTAAAAATAATAATATTAAGAGGAAGAGAAGTCCATTAAATTTAATAAATGATTGGATCCATTAGTGAGAAGTGAAGAATTTTTCACTTTTGGGCAAGGTTCAATTCTCACAAGTTACCAACAATCTCAATTTTTGTGATGTGTTTAAGGGTGTGACAAGATGTTTCTAAAGAAGTCTACTGGGTCTAGCTTGGACAATTGTAAAGGAATATCATCCCTCCAGCCAAGATCAATCCCTACAAGTGATATGTTGAGCTCTTAATGAGTATATTAGTATTGAGCCCCAACATTACATGTTTTAAAGAGGGTATTCAATTAACCAATTATCTACTCAAAATTTTAAAATAAAAAGTTTTACTTCTATGATTGAAATTAAGCTAAAGTTTACACTAGCTAACTATGATAAATAAGTCGAGAGGAGCAAGTCAATTTTGTAGCAAACAAACATTCTTTTCAAACTTGAATCTAATAAGAATTAGAGAAAAACTTTAAGCATCGACAAAATTCTACCATGATCTAAAATCTATGCATAATAGAACCATGCCCTTCAAATTTTATTCAATTTTAAATCAACTTGTATAGTAAAAACTCTATCAAAATCTTTAAATCAATGAAAAATATAACTTTGGATACACACTCGGTTAAGAAACAAAAAATACTATAAAATTAAATACCTTTAATTTAAAACAAATTCAATAACTTATCTTATATAATCTATTTATCAAATGACAGATCCTTAAGCCTTTCTACAAGGCCCTCTATTTCAAAACAAATTCAATAACTTATCTTATATAATCTCTTCATCAAGTTATATCTCCTTAAGCCTTTCTCCAAGGCCCATTTTGACAAGTTGTGATGGCTCAAGTATAAGCAAAAACTATGGCTCTTTTGTTAATGAAGTCTTTGAAAACTAATGCCAAAGTCAAAGAAAGATTTATTTTTCTTATTTTTATTTTTACATAGACTTTCATGGTAAGAGTTTTACTAATACATAAAACATTAACATGTTTGTGTGTCTAAACATTATATTGTTGGGTACATTAAAACTAGTATAGATTCATCTTAACCACAGATTAACCAAGAGCCGAGAGGGATCAAATCTCATTATATGCAAACGTCTTTTAAGAATGCAAAATTTGAAAAAAGATTTACATGTCAAGAGATTTAATCCCTTTTAGTGCTTGATAAATCTCTTGGTTTTTTTCTCTCTCTATACAGACTATATGTAATTTTTCATTGTTTAAATTGTATTTATTATTCGATAATTTATTATTATTAATTTTTATATTAAAAATTGAATGAGTTACACATTTTCCTCTTACTAAGAAGTAATTAAATTATTTGACTTTTAATTACTTTTTTCTTCCGAGCATTTAAATATTTTACTAAGGTAAACATTAATGCATAAACATATATACACACACATTTCCGATAATTGCTTGTGAAGTTATGTTGGCTTTTTATTACTTTTATAATGTTATTTTCATCAAACAATTACCAAAACCATAAACAATGAAACAAAAAGACAATGAACACAAGATGTAGGCTATAAGTTGAGGGAAAAACCCAATCAAATTCTTCTCTACTTATAAAATCATATCAAAGTGAGAAATTCAAGACCCAGATATCAAGACCTCCCACAAGACCCTATTCAACCCTCCTTTCAAGCTCTTCCAACAACCCAAAGCCTTCTAAATCTGGTTAAATTTGAAATTTTTAGCCCCTGTAACAGAATTTGGGGCCTACAAATTCAGCCTTTGCAATTACCCTACAACTTTGCACGTGTGAGAGATTTAGGGTAAAATTTAGGGCAAAAAATTTGATTTTTCTTCCTTATTGATCTTCGCTCTCTCTCCCTTGACTTCTTATTCTTCTTCACTTGTATTTCGCTCTTCTTGGCACAAAAACTGAAACTTGCTTGAGATGCTCCAAAGGAGGTCGAATTGTCCTCTATTTATACACATTCGGGAGGTTGAATGGGTCCCTTCCAGGCCGACTTGGTCTTGTGGGGCCAAAAATTGACAATTTTGATACAAATAAAATTATTTTTCCACATTCTTTTCAAAGTCCAAATCGGACTTGACTCTAGTACAATAATTTGACTCATGACAAATATCATTTTGACCAGGAAATACTTAGAAGCATGAAGAACATGCTTGACCTAAATAACCATTTGACTTGAGCATGAAGACCATGCTTGAAAAATAATATTTCTTTTTCTTCTTTTGATTTTACATAAAGTACATAATGATACAAATTATGAAAAGCAAACCTAGTTACATTTTTTAACACTTCCTCTTAACTAGGGGGGTATTCATAATTACATAATCAGTACAAGGATACTCTCAAATTGAAATATTCTCATAAGAAGAGTCAAATTGATAATCCATTATCAAGCATCAACATCATAACCAACATTGTCAAATTGCAACATAGCAAAGCCTTGACTTTGATAAGCTCTAACTCTCCACAATATTAGAGCACAATGTTGGGAGGCATATATATGGATATCAGCACCACAACCTCTTCAAGGCACATACCCCATATGGATGGTTCACCAAGTATGTCCTTACAAGACTATTCTTATCTTGGATTCCCAATCCTCAAAGAATATTAGTGTTCTTCGACTACTCTTATTGATAAGCCCCGGTATTACAACAATAATGTTGCAACTTCCAAGGCCATCAACTTAAATTATCAACCTGGAGTCCGTACAAACTTAAGAGGTCTTGACACTATATGTGCAGCATGCAATGTGTCGTTCTTTCATTGTTCTCATGCAATGTCGTAAAACTTAAGAGGTTGCAATATTATATGTGCAGTAGATGGTGTACTTCTACCTAAGTTGGTGTAAGAGACTATAGTACTCTATGTTTGTAGAAAGAAAAAGCACAGTGAATCCTAATTGCAAAAAAGGAAACCTACTTACTTTCACAGAAAGGAAACCTAATTACTTTTGCAGAGAGGAAATTCTACTTACTTTTGTAGAAAGGAAAGACTATCCTACTTTGCATGAATGTAAATGCTAATCCTACTTACAAAAATGTAAACATTAACCTATATGTAGAGTGTAAATGGTACGTCAAAAGGAAACCTAGTCTATGTAATAGAAATAACAATGTTGGAAGTGGGAACCCTAGCTTAAGATGCATGAAACAAAACCTAATCATAAAATCATTCTTCAATCATTGCATTAAAGATAGATTTTGTCAATAGAGTTCACAATGTGCTTCATAAAGTAATCATGAAAATCACCATTATGCTCTTCAGGTCATGAATCTGTCCACTAATCCAAACTACAGAGGTGAATTGTAATGGAGAAGAGGCAAGACTTAAGAGGACTTTGGTCTTACTCAATCATAGTTTCAAAGCCTAAGGGTCATGATTCAAGCCTAAGAAACAAAAACCAAGTTTTTGGAGCAAATCAGGTTAAGTTTACACGTGCTACAGGGTTGCTACAAGATTCTTATAAGATTGCTACAGGACTGCTACAGGAGTCACAGGATTGCTACAAGAATGTTACTCCTCGAGATAACTTATTGAATGCCCAAGCATGTTAAATGAAAATGAGATGGGACACATTTTTTTATAAAGTAGGATGTCCTAGGACTCCATTCCAAGTGGAATCACTAAAAAATACCCCTGTTAACATGTGCTAAAAAATAACAAAAAATTACTGCTATAAAAACCGAAAATTCAAAAATTAGTGAGTTAGTTAACCTATCAAATGCCTAATCTAATTAAGTGCAAATGTTATGGGGTGAATTTTTTTCTTAACTTGAATGTTTTTATGACTCAATCCAAGTGGAATAAACTCAAATGAAGCTCATTAACACATTTTAAACAACAACAGAAAATTACTACTATTTTGCTACAAGGGACTTCTATAAATTTTAGATTTGTGAACTAGTTAACCAATGCATGTAGCTCAATGATGAAATGACTTTTAAAAGTTGTTCTAATGAGGCATCATGCTTGTGACTGTAAATAACCTGCAAAACAACTCATTTCAATCATTTAACCAATATGACCTACAACAAAAGAAGCATGAATAATAAATGCATAAATAAGAGATGCAAGTAAAAAAGGCATTCAAAGGAAATAAAGAAATTGTACAAGAGGGCTCTAAGGCTCATGGGATGGCCAATCCTAAGGATTCTCAGAGTTCTATGAAGGAAACCAAGCTTTAAAAGCTAAAAATGGCACCAAGCTTCATTATTTGAATCAATCCAAGTACATCCCTACTAGAAATGAAAGTGGAGTTGCTAAATAACAAGTTTTCTCCACAAGAGGACTAAAAAATACATGCCCCTAGAGTCCAATTCGAATTGATACTTATACAAAGCGATGAGGAAGCATTATCCTTGAAAGGAGGCAACTTTCCCCTCCAAAATCCCTCAAAAAGTGGATATGGTTCCCAACACTAGGAATCTTTGTTAAATGGCAAGGAACACATTTCTAGATTTTCTCAATCAATGGAGCTCTATAATTTGTCAATAATTTCAAGATATTTAGTTCATTTATTATCCAATATTGGTCCATCTTGTAATAGGGATCAAGTCCCTATATTATCTCATTCAGAATTTACTCCATATTCTCCCAAGATTCTGCAAAAATAAATAATATTAGCCACATAATATGCAATTATCTCTAAACCTTCCTAAGAACATATTAAAGCTAAAAAAAACATTATTAAGTTTAGAAGGAGAGTTTTAATATAGCCTTTATGAGCCTAGGAAAGGTTAGATGGGCCTTAACTTGTGTCTAATTTGGAGGCCTATCATACCCCCCTATTGAAATTGTTGCTCATCCTCTAAGCAACCTATTCATCTTCTTGCCATGTTATTCTTTGTACAATTTTCTTCCTTAGCTCATTGTCCTTTGGGGAAATGGAAAATGATTTGGATGGCTACCTGTATTGGATGGCCTTCATGGAAAAACTTGCCATGGGGGCAAGTTGTGCCTCCTTTTCCTGTCATTGCTTTCTAAGCCTCTTGTTTTCTAACTATAGTTGATCCTTCATGACTAGTTCCTTTAGCCTCGAGTCAGCTATTTCCTTACCCATTTGTTGCAATTTTTCCTCAATGAGGCCCACATATTCTACCTTCTTGGATTTTGCAATTTGCATCCATATATGAGTTCTGCCTCTTTACCTCTCCATCTCAAAGAAGAGTGTATTGCAAATTTGGTAGGTATAGTTCTCCCATCCTCAATGAATTTGTAGTAGGATCCAAGTTCAAATTATGGATCAGGCTCCTGGAGTTCTTGGAGATCTTCTTATCTCCCTTTTGATGTGGCTACCCCTTCTTATAACATTTCCTGTTGCTCCTGTAGCAATCCCTTTTGCTCTTGTAGCAGTCCTTATTGCTCCTGTAGCAGTTCTTTTTCTTCCTGTAGCACACAACCTGAATCTTTACATACCAAGAGGTGGTGGGTCCACCTTTTGTTTTTTTGTTTCTTATTATTTTTTATTATTTTATTATTTTTTCATTTTTTTCTCTTTTTTCATTGCATGCAAAATAAACTCAATGCGCTTTTTGTTAACTGAGTTGTCGCTCATTTACCCCTTCACACTCCTTGTCCTCCATCACAACTAAATGATTACAACCCACTTTCTCAAGTCCTCTTCACTTGTGTCTTGTTCCTCTCCTACACATGTGTGTGTCTTGGTGGAAAAGTGAAGCTAACTACTAGATAAGGTTGAGGCTTCTCTGTTACTAAGTTTGGTTATAATAAAAACTTTTCTTGCGTACACTTGCAATGTTTTTCAAGCTAAAATAAGTTAATAGGAAAGGTTTAAAGGATTGCATACATGAGCCTTACCTTGGGCATGTTTTTGTAGGTGATATTGAGGCTGTTGAAATGATTGTTGAACGTTTGGTGGTTCTGAAGCTAATGTGTTGATCCTACATTGCTTACATGGCATTTTTGGCCATGGATGAAGTTGTTCTCAAGCGTCTTCTGAGGGATCATTGCCTTTGCATGTTTCTTAAGGAATAATGGTTGATTTGCTACCTCCTTGAGGGGTTATCTTCCCATGTTTGCTACCCTGTGCATTAGCTCTGTTATGGGAAAAAAAAATCCATGTACTTGACTAATAGAGGCCTTTTTTTTATGGTGGATCAAGTGTTGTTGTTGGAAATGAACAATGATCTTGTATCAGTTTGCAGAGGATCCTGTAGCTGTCCAAAAATGGTATTGGAGTCCTCTGATGCTTCATGATGCATAGATTTCTTGATGTGGTGCCTTGAATGTGGCCCTGCAGAGTATGTGTAGACTGCTACAAGACTGTGTGTTTTCCTGTAGTAGTCACGCAAGCCCTTCTAGGACCAAAATTTTCTCCAAGTGTTGCTTGATAAAATATTGATAATTCATAAGGAAGTTGTTGGTGAGTGTTAGAGAGTTGCGTGGTGATGAAAAGAGGTGGAAAAAGGGATGAAGGACAATGATTTTGATGGACATAAATGGGAATGAAGGTGGGAAAAGTGTCAAATGGAGTTATGGAGGGATGATAGGGTTATTTTGGATCCCTCATCTTGTTCCTAGATGAAAAAAGATAAGATTTTAACCATTTTTCTACGTTGATCACAATCCTCTAGCAATTCTGGTAACTCTTGTAGCAATTTTAGAACACTCTTGTAGTAGAATTGTTTTATCCATATCTCTCAAGCGGTAGATTGGATTGATCTAAAAAAAAAAATAACATGTTTTCATCATGCTTATGCACCTCCCCATAAAAATTCTTAGCCAATGGATGCAGGAATCTCGAGAAAAATTTAAAATGGTTGCAGGTGATGGAGGCCAATTTAATTTGCTAAATTTTCTTGACCATGTTACGATCATCCATATGCATCTCCCCATGAAATAGGTCGGCCAATGGATGCACGGTTTCGAAATATGGTAAAAATAATTTTTGCCATATGTATTTTGACAATCCCGTAGCAAAACAAAACCTTCCTGTAGCATTTTAGGATAGCGGGGAAAATGAATGGGAAATACTTGGGAATGATGGGTGGATGTTGGAAATGGATGAGGGTAACTTATTGACATGGCCTCGGTCCTGTTGGAGCATCTGATCAAAGGAGGAGAAAGCCTAAGTTTGACTTTCTTTTACTAGGTTTTTGATCAATTTTTTTCTTTGGTGCTAACTTCTACTTCTTGCTTGCAAAGGTTGGAGAGCACCTGCATTCATCAAAGAGAGATATATGGAGCAAAGTTTTTTTTTTTTTTTTTTTTTAGGCCTATTAGTTGCCTCAATGAGGTTTCCAACTGGTAGGTTTGCTTAGGTGCCTCAAAGGAGGTTTTCACCTAGGATATTTTCTTTTTCTCCTTTTTCCAACCCATTGACCACCTCATGGAGGTTTTCAATCAATGAGCCAATCTAAGGCGCCTCAAAGAAGGTTTTCACCTGAGATTTTATTTTTCTTCTTTTATTGCTTACATACTCAAGACTTCCCTGCACACTCAACTGCAGGGGTCTACGCACTCAACTGTGGACTCTACTCTAGGCCTATGCGCACACAGTTGTAAAGCCTTTATTCTACTCTAAGACTTCTTCGCTCTTTCTTCTACTGACCCATTACATTCATCTTCATCATCTATATATACTTCTCCCTTAGATCTCCTTTTTATACAATCCCATGGTTCGCAGACCATGGGTAGGTCTATACAAGCTAACGCAACTTACAGAAAAGAAGGATAAAACCCTTTATGACACTTTACTATCTACACACTTTGTGACCATAACTTGTGGAGACTTTACATTCTTTACAACATAACTTGGGCTTTTTGTCCCCCAAAACTTGGGCTTATGCCTAGAAATTGACCCTAGGCGACCCTGTCCCAACAAGCCCCAACACAAATATCGTGACTCACCCTCGAGACACTATGCTGGCACGAAGATCTTACTATGGAGACCTCCAGGCTCTACTTGTGCTACTGCTACCTCAACCGCACCCTCCGTGGCTGCCTGTTTGATCTGCTCCACCCGCTGCTATGTTGTTGGTCTTGCACTGTCTTCCTTGATCTTCTGTTGTGTTCTCTATAGGCTTGCCAACTTTTCCTCAATGGTGGCAGAGATAACATAGGCCTCATCCAACCTAGGCCCTAATCTAGCCTTGAGGACCACCTCTTTCCTTTGCGTTGCCTCCACCTGTTCGAGCAACTGTTTGGCCTCATGCAGATTGGACAATCGTTGTGCTATAGCAACACTGCATGTCTTCGCTCTTGCTTCATCATATCGTTGCCGCAATTCACGGCCTTCTATGTTTAACCTTTGTAGGTTAGGATCTTCCTGCAGCGCCGTGACTACCTCCATGGATTGCTCGAAAAGCTCGGTGCAATCCACCACCGCAGCATCCACTACTACAACTCCATCCTTCACAACAGCTTCACGCGCAATTCTCTGACCTCTAGCGGAGTTGAAGGTTGTGACTTCAACTCTAACTCTGTATTCTTTAGGTTCAGTTCAAACTGAACCTAAAGAATACAGAGTTAGAGTTGAAGTCACAACTTCAAACTGAACCTTAGCCACTTCCATCTTTGCGTCACGCACACTTGCAACCAACTTCCTAATTTTCGCGTCCATTGGTGCTTCCTCAGAGATATGCAATTCAGGGACTATTTTGCATGCCTCGGCCACCACGGTTATAATTTGTTCATTTTGTACCTAAAATTTCTTCCATGCTTCCTGCACTGCTGTTTTCTCCATGAACAGATGTTTGTTGTTGACCTTGTACTCGGTGATCATGCTTAGTGTGCACTGCTCCCAACCCTTAACTCTTGCTATCACACCTACTTGCAGTGTGTGAAGGAACTCACTGGGGAGCGCGGCTAGGTTGAGGCCAATATTCTTCAAGGAGCTGATAATAGCCATGTCAATGGCCGCTTTCGCACTTAAAGCTCCATCAGGTAGCGCGACTACCTGAAGATCCATTGAGTGAACCATCTCTGCTGCTTGAGTGGTCCTCAATGCCAAATTGGTTGATGCAGCGCTACTCTGTCCTGCACCTATATGAATTTTGGATGTCTAGATCTGCAACTCGTGCAAATCCTTTTGTATGGTGCTCAGTATTTGCTGCTGCTCAAAATGCTACAACAGTGTTGTGGTAGCATCCCGCACCCTATCTCCAATATCATCCAAGTCACCCTATGTCAAGGTAATTGGATCTAGCGATGACCTAGTGGCTTTTGTCTTCTTTCGCTATCCTTCCTTTTCCTATTCCCTATACCGCTTCACTCAGAAGGGAGTTCTCTCCTACTGATCTCTGTCCCCTTGCTCTTACCACACTTCTTCCTCCGCTTGGGGTGAAGGAGATTTTTGACTTCTTTCGGAGTTGCGCTCTTCTTGCTCTGCCTGTTCCTTCGTAGCACACTCCACATCTACCTGAGCCTTCTCCTTGACCTCTTTCTTCCTCTTCTCAACCAATAGTTGAACCTTTTGTCTAGTTGCTTCCTTTTTTTGTTTCTCCACAGACTTGCTAGTCCTGGCGGCCACATCAGATGTAGAATGCCAATATACTGGCCAACGCTTGATGACCTCTGCAATAGCGTCATACATAGCCCGATAGGGTAAGTCAAACCATTTCTACTCGAGGTCCTTGTGTGTCCAGATGTAAACATGGTGAAAGTTTGCTTTGAACTCCACATACCCTGAGAGTTGCTCAAACACAGTTGGTGACAATCACTACTTCTGGTTGATGGCCATGCGAATGCTTGTCTCCATCAATACCCAAAAGACTTTGCTCTCTATGACCCATGTAGAATCTTTGGTGGCCCAGAGAGATGCAAACTTCACCATTTCGGGTAAATCCTTCTCCATAGGAGGAAACTGGCTATCCTCTGGTAGATCCCACGTGACTAGCACAGTTGAGAGCAACAACCATAAATAGTGAAAGGTCTTACTATTGTTCAGTGCCTCACTACAGTTCGTGAGGAACTCACTACACAGGTAGCGCACCTAGTTGAACTGTACGCCCTCCATTCATTAAGATGCCAATGAAACCACTAGTGTCGGAACCTCGTCCGCATGACACTTTAGCATAACTTTACTAGCCAAAATCTGTGTGGCAATCTTGACAACAGGATCAATAATGCTGGTAATTGAATACCCGTGCAACTTTTTGACAACTTTAAACTTGTCCTTCATCTTCTCAGCGAGGTCGCGCTCGCTCATCTTTCCACCAAATGCCTTAGCCATAAATAGTCCATAGTGCGGTAATAATGTGATCTGATGGATCAACATATCTGTGATAAGGATCGGCTCATTTAACCGTAAGCACCCATCATGCACCAGGCACAATAGCTGCTTAATGACAAGCAGGTTGATATTTGACCGATGACAGTGTGATACCCATAACAGGTTCAATGACCCTGACTTGTTGACTCCACGAATCCATTCCACCGGCTCCAACGTGGTGATGCCAGACTCCTTATAGAAAACCCTCTGCATAAAGGTGTAGGTAGCAAGGTGGGGGAACTAGTCATGTTCTGCCAAATCTAGTCTTGAAATTCAAGTGCAGCACCTATGCCAAGCGCAGACCTTCAAAGGTGATGTTCTCCGGCAACAAGGGTGTGTTGAGGGAGAACTGTCTGGCATCTGGGTCCTTCGGGACCTTCACCTTGCCCTTGTGCAGGGGGATATACTCCAGCAGATTAGTAATAGGGTCCACCCCCTCAATGTTGATATCTTATGTGCCTTCCTTAACCTCCATATCTACCACCTTCTCCTTCTCCTTCGCACTCGACTTTTCTTTTCTCTAAGCCTGTGTAGCTACATGCTTTCTCGGTGACCCATGCATCGGCATCGATTTCTTTTGTTTGTCCTTCTTGGGCTTGGGGACCTCTCTCGTCAGCGTAAGCTTTGGCCTAGGCGTCCTCAGTGCCGTAGGCACTGCTGTTGGAACCTCCATACTCATCACTTCGAGAGCATCTCCCTCATAGGCGATAGCTCCCCCAGTACTAGCAATTTTTGTTGGCCTTGGTCCTAACATGATATCGTGAATAAGCTTTCTTTCTGACTTGGGATATTGATTGAACATGGGGCTTGTGACCAAATCCTCAAAGAATTCATGATTCATGTGCAACAGAGAGCACAACACATAAATTCTCAGAATGCAAAGTGTTTCTCGCTGGACGACCACACGTATTTCATAGGCGAATTCGAATTCAAATTTGACTGTTCCCCTGAAAATCCGTCCATATTTATGAGATTGGCAGTAGATTTCCAAAGATTTCACTCTTAATTTCAGCCTTAAATGCCTTAAATTCTGGCCACCCACTCCTCTTAACCATATTTTGGCAGTCAAATCATGGACAATGATGGTAACAGTCACTTTCTGGCTGCACTGTGCGGTCTCCCTTCCTATAACACAACTCCCTTTGCGCTTCTTCTGGTACTGCGACACCCTCTTGTTTCCCACAGACCCCTTATCGTGTAGCTCTACAACACGAGCAATGTAGTTTATAGTCCCGCACCTCCTTGCAGTTGCCTGGAGTGCTAAGACTATGCTACTGTTATGTAGTAATTGGAACGGATCCCTGGTGTATGGCTTTAATCGACTTCCATTTAACTTTCTCGGAAATGGATCTCCATTTAATTTCACAACATGAACTGCTCCACCATCGATAATCTCTTTGATCACATATGACCCCAGCCAGTGCATCTGAAAATTTCCTGGAAAATTATCAAACTTAGTGTCATATAATAAAACTAAATCATTTACCTTGAAGGTGCGCAGTTTCATGTGCTGATCGTGCCAAGATTTTTCACGTTCCTTCTGAACCTGCTGATGGAATCCAGCCAAAAATCTATCTTCCTTGAGCTCTTTCAACTGCATGAGTTGTTCTTTTAAGGCTCCATGGTCTACCATCCCTGTGAATTTCACTATGCGTAGACTAGGCATGATACACTCCATATGCATCACAACCTCTGCGCCATAGACCAACCTAAACGGTGTCTGACTAGTAAGCTTCTTACAAGTAGTTCTATAGGCCCATAACATAGCTGGTACGTGCACGTCCCAATTATTCCTTTGCGCATTGCAAACCTTTGTCAACACATTCTCCAATATTTTATTAAATGTCTCAACCATCCCATTGGTCTGAGGATGATATGGCGTACTCTTCTGATGATAAACTTGGAATTCTTCTATCATCACGTTGATCATTTCATCAGGGAAATGCATACCGTGATCGCTCATTAAAATCTTTGGGCAACCAAACCTTGTCAAGACATATTCAAATAGAATTTTTGTTAATGTTTCCCCTAACAGTCCTTTACAGGTTGTGCCTCCTCCCATCTGGTCAAATACTTGATCACGGTGATGATATACCACGCACTCATCTTCTTGCCTAGAGGCTGAATTGGTCCTACAAAATCAATTGACCATTTCTCGAATGGCTGCAATGATACTCGCGGGTTCAAAGGCAACTCATCCCTCTGTGATGGCTTGTCGGTTCTCTGACATGCATCGCATGCCCTACAATATGCTTTGGAATCTTTATGTAACGTTGGCCAACACAACCCAGTGCGTAAAATCTTCTTCGTTGTTGCTTTCCCTGCATAATGGCCTCCTGCAGCTCCTCCATGAGCTCCAGCTAGGACACTGTTTCGTTCAAAATCAGGCACATAGTGTCGTAGTATCTCATCTGATCCCATCTTATATAAGTGACTTGCGATAACAGAAAAATTTGTCGTGCGCACCACCAATTCCTTCTTCTATTGACTCGTGTATCCCTCTGGAGCCATTCCTGTAGTTAGGAAGTGGATAATGTTTGCAAAATGGTTGTCTACTACGTGCACCCCAAAGAGTTGCGCTTTAAGCAGCCTCTCCTCTAAATTGGTAGGATCCTCTCCTGTTTCAATGCGTGACAAATGATCTGGCCCTGCATTCAATTGCCTTGGCTTCACAATTACTTCGAAATCATACTCCTGAAACAACAACAACCATCTGCATATTCCCCCCCAACACATGCTTGTTGACTAGGTACTTTAATGCATAATGCTCTGTATACATCTTAAAGCGTCCGCCTAGCAGGTAATGTTTAAACTTTTGGAGAGCATACACCATAGCTAACCCTTTGCGCTCTATCGTCGAATAATTCTTTTCAGCCTTGGACAAATTCCTACTCGCAAATGCTATAGGGTGATCCAATTCTCCTTCATTGCCCTGTGTCAACATTGCTCCCAGCGTAATGCATGACGCATCCACATGCACATGAAACTCCTTCTTCCAATCCAGGAAGACTAAGATCAGCACGGTGACCATTTTCTCCTTTAATACATCCAGACTCCATTGACATTCTTCATCCCAACAGAATGT
The DNA here is from genome assembly GCA_000404065.3 of Pinus taeda. NCBI lineage: Eukaryota > Viridiplantae > Streptophyta > Pinopsida > Pinales > Pinaceae > Pinus > Pinus taeda. The sequence continues at coordinate 267,965 of APFE031581341.1, forward strand.
TGTGTCCTTCTTCAATAGTTTTTCCATTGGCACGGTAATCTAAGCATAACCCTTGATGAACTTTCGATAGTATCCAGTATGACCCAGCATTGCACGTAGCTGTTTAACACTCCTTGGTGCCTCCAAATTCATTATGACCATGATCTTAGAAGGGTCCACCATTAAGCCATGTCCGCACACTACATGACCCAAAAAGATTCTGAAAGGGATGCAAAATAAACACTTCTTCAGGTTTGGCGCAATCTGATACCTCCGACATGTATCCAACATCAAGCGTAAACTAGCTACATGGCACTTTACCAATCTAAACACTGTCCAATCATAAAAGTATACCTCTAAAAATTTGTAAATGAACTCTTTGAACGTCGCGATGACTATGTGCGAGAAGATCGTTGACGCATTCTTGAGCCCAAAATGCTTTACCGTGTACTGAAAACATCCCCACTCAGTCGCGAAGGCCGTCTTACCCTTGTCTTCTAGCGTGATCTTTATATGATGGTATCTAGAAAATCCATCAGTGAACGAATATGATTCTTGTTCACCAACATTATCCAATACCTCATCTGTGAATGGAGTTGGGAAAGGATCATGAACACAGGCATCATTGAGCTTCTTGAGATCTACGCAAATTTTGATTTCATCCTTTTGCTTCTTTTCTTGAACTACCATTGGACTCACCCAATCAGATTCTTCCACTGGTTCAATAATACATGTTGCCAACATCTTGTCCCAATCTAAGTGAACCTTTTCCTTGTAGTTGGGATTAAGGCGATATGGCCTCTGCTTAGTAGGCTTCACGTCTGTTTTCAAAGTTATTTTCATCACTCCCAAATCGCCTATGATGCCTTTTAATTATGAAAACTTTAAGGGAAATAAATCCTAGTATTCGCAGAGCAACTCAGCAACCTTATCCACTGTAGCATTATCCCAATAGTCCGTATGTTCGCAGACTTTGGCTCTACCTCTATGCCAATGTTCACTTGTCTGGTTTTTAGTGGCACGGTGATGTCTGGATTCTCTATCTCTGGTCCCTCAGCTTCACGGTGGCCTTCTGTCTCTGGGGTATTAATGTTCCTTGGGTCCTCGTCTTCTTCTTCAATAGTCACATTATGGCACTCCAGCGCATGGCGCAGCTAGGTGGTCCAATCTAGTTGAATCAAATCCAAGGGATCCTGTGGTATTCTGAAGATCGTTGCCTTGACCTCTTGCAATGATTCGACAATGCATTCAAATCCATCCTCAAATATGAAGGTCATAAAAAATCCCTGTCTCAAAACGTCCCACTCTTCAGTGCCATGGCGAAGCTCTATTTCTATGTACCAATTCATTGGTATTAAATCCAATGTATGACAAAATAAATGTAGCCACTCGGGTTGTGGCTCCGCTCCATAAATGTTAGTCCATTTAGCTAAATGATTGCACGAATCACTCCTTCCATCATATTTCTCAGTTAGCCAAACTTTTGGGCAACCAAACCGCAACCTCATCATTCTTTTGTATTGATGCCATCCATCGAAGTTGTCTATGTGCGTACCCCACCATCTTACAGGCATATCGCGTAGCGCCAAATCCAAGGCTTGGAAGCAACGCTTCTCAGGCACTTCCCTTTCAAAAGCATCCAAAAATTTATCTACGTCAGTTAGACCATCATAATACGGCAAACTCCTTACCTCTGACGATACACAACGCAATGATTTAGTCATCATGTTACAGCTCAACATAGATACTTCATGCAACCTATTCTGCCAGTGTTCCAACTCTTCATCTGAATCTCATGTATAGGAACTTTCATGGTCCCATGTGATGCATCCATCTGTGCTCTGTCGTCGAATAATTCTTTTCAGCCTTGGACAACTTCCTACTCACAAATGTTATAGGGTGATATGATTCTCCTTCACCAGCCTGTGTCAACACTACTCCTAGCGTAATGCATGATGCATCCACATGAACATGAAACTCCTTCTTCCAATCCAGGAAGACTAGGATCAGCGCGGTGACCATTTTCTCCTTTAATACATCTAGACTCCGCTAACATTATTCATCCCAACATAATGTAGTGTCCTTCTTCAATAATTTTTCCATCGGCACAATAATCTGAGCATAACTCTTAATGAACTTTCGATAGTATCCAGTATGACCCAGCGTTGTGTGCCGCTGTTTAACACTCCTTGGCGCCTCCAAATTCATTATGATCGCGATCTTAGCAGGGTCCACCATTAAGCCTTGTTTGCACACTACATGACCCAGCAAGATTCCAAAAGGGACGCCAAATAAACACTTCTTCAAGTTTAGCACAATTTGATACCTCCGACATGTATCCAACATCAAGCGCAAACTAGCTACATGGTGCTTTACCAGTCTAAACATTGTCTAATCATCAAAGTATACCTCTAAAAATTTGTGAACGAACTCTTTGAACGTCACGATGACTATGCGCGAGAAGATCGTCAACACATTCTTGAGCCCAAAATGCATTATCGTGTATTGAAAACATCCCCACTCAGTCGTAAAGATCGTCTTACCCGTGTCTTCTGGCGTGATCTTTAACTGATGGTATCCAAAGAACCCATTAGTGAATGAATATGATTCTTGTTCACCAACATTATCCAATACCTCATCTGTGAATGGAGTTGGGAAAGGATCATGAACACAGGCATCACTGAGCTTCCTGAGACCTATGCAAATTCTGATTTCGTCCTTTTGCTTCTTTTCCTGAACTACCATTGGACTCACCCAATCAGATTCTTCCACTGGTTCAATAATACTTACTGCCAGCATCTTGTCCAAATCTAAGCAAACCTTTTCCTTGTACTTGGGATTAAGGTGATATGGCCTCTGCTTAACAGGCTTCACGTCTGGTTTCAAAGTTATTTTCATCACTCCCAAATCACCTATGATACCTTTCAAGTCTGAAAACTTTTTGGGAAATAAATCCTGGTATTCACGGAGTAACTCAACGACCTTATCCATCGTAACACCATCCCAATAGTCCCTTATCTTTGCAAACTTCAGCTCCACCTCTGTGCCAATGTTCACTTGTCTAGTTTTTAGTGGCGCAGTGACATCTGGATTCTATATCTCTGGTCCCTCAACTTTGTGGTGGCCTTCTGCTTCTGGGATATTAATGATCATTGGATCCTCGTCTTCTTCTTCAACAATCACATTATGGCACTCCAGCACATGGCACAACTAGGTGGTCCAATCTAGTTGAATCAAATCCAAGGGATGTTGTGGTATTATGAAGATCTTTGTCGTGACCTCCTACAATGCTTTGTCAATGCATTCAAATCCATCCTCAAATATGAAGGCCATAAAAAATCCCTGTCTCAAAACGTCCCACTCTCCAGTGTTATATCGAAGCTTTGTTTCCAAGTACCAATTCATTGGTATTGCATCCAATGTATGACAAAATAAATGTACCCACTTAGGTTGTGGCTCCACTCCATAAACATCAGTCCATTTAGCTAAATGATTGCACAAACCACTCCTTCCATCATATTTCTTTGCTAGCCGAACTTTTGGGTAATCAAACCACAACCTCACCATTCTTCTGTATTGACACCATTAATCAAAACTGTCTCTGTGCATACCCCACCATCTTACGGGCATAGCGCACAGCGCCAAATCCAAGGCTTGGAAGCGATGCTTCTCAGGTTCTTCCCTTTCAAATGCACCCAAAAAATTATCTATGTCAATTAGACCATCATAATAAGGCAAACACCTTACCTCTAACGATACACAGTGCAATGATTTAATCATCATGTTACAGCTCAACGTAGATACTTCATGCAACCTATTCTACCAGTGTTCCAACTCTTCATCTGAATTTGATGTACAGGAACTTTCACGGTCCCATGTAATGCGTCCATCTGCGCTCTGCCATCGAATAATTATTTTCAGCCTTGGACAACTTCCTACTCGCAAATGCTATAGGGTGATATAATTCTCCTTCATCGGCCTATGTCAACAATGCTCCTAGCGTAATGCATGATGCATCCACATGCACATGAAACTCCTTCTTCCAATCTAGGAAGATTAGGATTGGTGCGGTGACCATTTTCTCCTTTAATACATCCAGACTCCACTGACATTCTTCATCCCAACAGAATGTAGTGTCCTTCTTCAATAGTTTTTCCATCGGCACGATAATCTAAGCATAACCCTTGATGAAGTTTCGATAGTATCCAGTATGACCTAGCATTATGCGTAGCTGTTTAACCCTCCTTGGTGCCTTCAAATTCATTATGACCGTGCTCTTAGCAGGGTCCACCATTAAGCCTTGTCTTCACACTACATGACTGAGCAAGATTCCGAAAGGGACGCAAAATAAACACTTCTTCAAGTTTAACACGATCTGATACCTCTGACATGTATCCAACATCAAGCGCAAACTAGCTACATGGCACTTTACCAGTCTAAACACTGTCCAATCATCAAAGTATATCTCTAAAAATTTGTGAATGAACTCTTTGAACATCGTGATGACTATGCATGAGAAGATCATAGACGCATTCTTGAGCCCAAAATGCATTACCATGTATTGAAAACATCCCCACTTAGTCGCGAAGGTCGTCTTACCCCTATCTTCTGGAGTGATCTTTATTTGATGGTATCCAGAGAACCCATCAATGAACGAATATGATTCTTGTTCACCAACATTATCCAATACCTCATCTATGAATGAAGTTGGGAAAGGATCATGAACACAGGCATCATTGAGCTTCTTGAGATCTATGCAAATTCTGATTTTGTCCTTTTGCTTCTTTTCTTGAACTACCATTGGACTCACCCAATCAGATTCTTCCACTGGTTCAATAATACCTGCTGCCAACATCTTGTCCAACTCTAAGCGATCCTTTTCCTTGTACTTGGGATTAAGGCGATATGGCCTTTGCTTAACAAGCTTTGCGCCTGGTTTCAAAGTTATTTTCATCACTCCCAAATTACCTATGATGCCTTTTAAGTCTGAAAACTTTGTGGGAAATAAATCTTGGTATTCACGAAGCAACTCAGTGATCTTATCCACCGTAGCATCATCCCAATAGTCCCTTATCTTCGCAAACATCGGCTCCGCCTTTGTGCCAATGTTCACTTGTCTGGTTTTCAATGGTGCAGTGATATCTGGATTCTCTATCTCTGGTCCATCAACTTCACGGTGGCCTTCTGCCTCTGGGATATTAATGTTCCTTGGATCCTCGTCTTCTTCTTCAACAGTCACATTATGGCACTCCAGCGCATGGCGCGGCTAGGTGGCCAATCTAGTTGAATCAAATCCAAGGGATCCTGTGGTATTCTGAAGATCGTTGCCTTGACCTCTTGCAATGCTTCGATAATGCATTCAAATCCATCCTCAAATATGAAGGTCATCAAAACTCCCTGTCTTAAAACGTCCCACTCTTCAGTGCCATGGCGAAGCTCTATTTCTATGTACCAATTCATTGGTATTAAATCCAATGTATGACAAAATAAATGTACCCACTCAGGTTGTGGCTCCGCTCCATAAACATTAGTCCATTTAGCTAAATGATTGCACGAATCACTCCTTCCATCATATTTCTCTAGTTGAAATTTTGGGCAACCAAACCGCAACCTCATCATTCTTATGTATTGACGCCATCCATCAAAACTATCTCTATGCGTACCCCACCATCTTATGGGCATAGTACGTAGCGCCAAATCCAAGGCTTGGAAGTGATGCTTCTTAGGCACTTCCCTTTCAAATGCATCCAAAGATTTTTCTACGTTAGTTAGACCATCATAATAAGGCAAACTCCTTACCTCTGACGATACACAGCGCAACGATTTAGTCATCTTGTTACAACTCAATGTAGATACTTCATGCAACCTATTCTGCCAGTTTTCCAACTCTTCATCTGAATCTGATGTACACGAACTTTCATGTTCCTATGTAATGCGTCCATCTGCTATTAGATTCACCCAATCTTGGTCTCGTGCTGTTATTTTATAGATCTGGGCTAGATCATTGTCACTTTCGTACTCACGGGCCGGTTCAGTATAATGTAGTCCTTCTGCAGGTTCTAAAGTTACTATTATGCAGAGAGATTTCCTCTCAAATGACATCGTCCGCTTCTTCAAATTGATCACCCCATTCGTGTCAATAGCCCAGTCGATCCCAAGGAGTGAGGGGTAGGGATTGCTGTCATCGACAATCTCTATCACTTCGAAATCAGCTAATGCGCTCGCGCCTTCAATATCTACTATCACTCCCTACAATCTTCCCACTAGGATAACCTTTTGTTGATTTGCCATCCTTAATTGAAACAAAGACCACTGCAATGCAGGTCTCCTCATTCTTTCCCATGTTTGTTTAGGCAATACATTTGCATTCGACCCCAAGTCCAGAATAACTTGATCCATTTCATACTCTCCTATTTGTGCAGTGAGCCTCATCTCACGTCCTGTTCTTGCACTATGATTACTAATTTTTCTGACTACGCACGTCCTTCAAGAGCATTTTCTTTTCTGCTACTTTTATTTATTAATTCACATAATCTGTTCACGGCCTTGGTGTCGTGTAGCAGCTTCATATAGGTCTCCAAGAATGTAGTAAGCATGGAGGGGTCCATTTCTTCAGACAACTTATCCTAGCTTCTCGAGGTAGAGGCCTCAGCAAAGCTTCTCCTTGCTTCCATGAAAGTTTCTTTCACACACTCCAAATCAAACCCAATCTCTTTTTCTAGAGCCTTGCAGACCCACTCACCTTCTTTAGGTTTCTTTCCTTTATCCTTGCTAGTCGCCATTCCACTCTGCAACACAATATACACATTAGGATCTTCTTCGTGGGGTTCAACCCTAATCATCTGCAGGTTCTGGGTAGGATGCTGAGACTACGCCCTTTTCTCTTGTATTTTAGATATCAGTACAGGGCAGTCTTCTGTCACGTGGTCAAATTGAGTACAATATCGACATGGAAGGCGCGTCAGGTTTGTACACTCTCATGAGTAGTGTCATGGCACTCCACAATTGTAGCAAATGACTTGTCCCCAACCTCTCGTAGGTCCTCCTGCACCTCAGCCTCGTCCGCACCCCTGATATCCTCCTTGTGCTCCCCCATCACCTTGATCGGAGGCTGAGTTTTTGTCTACATCCGATACGTGGGCGTTCTCTCCATCATTAACTCATAGCTACGACAGTTGCACTCATCATGAGCCAACGATTTACAAAAGTTGCAGAAGAGTTGTTGCGATATCTGCACAAATTATTGCCACAAGTGACACTTGTCTGTTACATGTTTTCCAGCTACCTGACAGATAGCACACCACAACACGAGCCTTGTACTTGGCCCTACTTGAGCTTCCTGCCTCAGTGGCATCGACCCTTGTCCTGCAACATAATTCCCGAAGACAAGGCAGTGATACTTATCATGCCCCTGGCTCTTACACCTCAAGCACCAAACTTCTTCACGCACCTTTGGCTGAGCTACTCTATCCTTCTTTAGACTTTGAAACTATAGGTAGAGATTCTGCAACTCCACGTGAATCTACTATAGTTCTAAAGCAGCGTCTTGAATCGGTGTTTCATGCAGTCTCATCGCAATTTCCAAGGCTTCTGCCTGGGTCCCAATCTTTTGCTTTGATAAAGCAACCTTAAGTGAGGCAAGAGTGAATCTACAAACCATTTGCGGTGTTTTCCATCCGTAAGATTCATGTTAGCTTCATGGATCTGGCATTTCAATCTCTGATCCAATTCCTAGGGTGTTTTTCCAAGCCTCATCATGATTTCCTTGAATCCAATGACTGATTGCGATTCAGAATTGGGCCTACTAAATTCCTATTCAACACAGTCTGAATGTCTGCTAACGTAGCCGTCGCGTTATTAGTATAGTACTTAATGTACCATGTTAGCGCGCGATCCTGTAGAGAAATAACCAACATTGTTTTCTTCATCTGATCGTCTGTATTATTCTGAGCTATCCACACGGCCTTTTCAATGAACCAGAACTTTTCTGGGTCCTCATTTCCCAAGCCCTTGAAAGCGGACAACTTCACTATATTTTCCATATTGAATGATGACGGAGGTGGTGGCGGTGTGGGCGAAGGTGTATGCTGTGGAGGTGTATGTGGAGGTGGTGTGGGCGGATGGGGTATTCACGAGAACCCTTGCTTTATTAACTGGACAATGCTCTCTGGTGAAGCCTGTGCTTCTCCTTTGTCATCACTAAAAGGAGGCTTAATCAACGGGATATATTCAGGGCTTGTTCTCCCTCTATCCCTAAATAACTTTCCACTTCGCATAGCTCCAAACATCAATGTAATGGCATAACCCGCTTTTCACACAAGAGCATCTTAATCCAAGTATTCAAAGATCTCAAATACTTACCTTGCGTACCCCTGAAGAAGCGTCACTCTGCTTCATTGTAGCTGACCAATGTATCAACCATGAATTTTGTCACAAATCCTCCTATGACACGATCAAGCCAGTGATCAACAGTGTGCACAATCTTATCTTCAAAGGCTTCCAATCTCCACACTAGCTCTAGGGTCCACACTATTGGACCGTCAAGCCTCCACCTTTCTTGGCCGTCTGCTAATTTAGCGATCCACTCATATAGTTCGACAGGGAATGGACAAAAGAAAATTTCATGTATATCTGTGTACAAATCCATGTCCAACCATTGTTCTTTTGTCAATCGTGGATTTCTATTTTTTTGCGTTGCAAATTCGTGGACCTTTCTATCCAACCACTCCTCAATTTCCTTCTTAGTTGGATTCCAGTGATGCGACATCACACATCTCTTTATGCAGATCCAGGTCCCAGCAACAAAACCATTTGTTGGCTTAGTGGGTCCTGACCCAGGTTCAAAGTTAAGTTTGCCAAACAAATCCCTACGCTACTGGCCCTTTCGGCATCAACCCGTGGAGCGTGGGCTAAAGTCTTACCCAAAGTAGTACGGGGGTATGTTGGAACCAAGTTTCTGCACCCAGAGATGAGAGTGATGTCATTTTATGCGCTAAACTTTCCTTCGCGCAGATTGATAAGCCTTTAAGGCTTATCGATGTAAATTCCATTAACTAACCTCTAAACCTTCTCAAAGTTCTATGACTGTCTTTCGTGGACCCTAAATAGGCGAATTAACCACTTACACACCTCTTTGATTACTCCTAATTCCATATTTACCCAGATCGACTTAAGTGTTTAATATCTTTAACATGCAACAAGATATGCTTCGCGTAAACAATTATTATTACTTATGTTCACATGACAATATAAATCATGTAAAATCACGCATCAATACAATATTATTTCATAAACCCATCATTCATCACAACATAAAAGCGCATTCATTCATAACAAAAATTAATAGCCAAAACACAGGAATTGTTGGAATAATCTCTTTATTAATAATTCAGTTATGCTTATAGACTCAAGACTTCCCTACGCACTCAGCTACAAGGGTCTGTGCACTCAGTTGCAGACTCTACTCTAGGCCTCTATGCACATAGTTGCAGAGCCTGTCTTCTGCTCTAAGACTTCTTCACTCTTTCTTCTACTGACCCATTACATTCATCTTCATCATCTATCTCTACTTCTCCCTTAGACTATCTAAGACTCTCCTTTTTATACAATCCCATGGTCTGCGAACCATGGGTAGGTCTATACAAGCTGAAACAACTTACATATAATGGGTAAAACGTTTTATGAAACTTTACTATCTATGTGCTCCATGACCATAACTTGCGGTGACTTTACATTCTTTACAACAAAACTTGGGCTTTTGCCCCAAAATTGAACCTAGGGGACCCTATCCCAACGGGCCCCCAACATAAATATCGTGACTCTCCCTCGAGTCACTCTGCTAGCATGGAGATCTTACTGCAGAGACCTCCCAGCTCTACTTGTGCTACTGCTACCTCAGCCACGCTCTGCGTGGCTGCTTGTTTGATCTGCTCCACCCGCTGCTTTGTTGTTGGTCCTGCACTGTCTTCCTTGATCTTCTACTGTGTTCTTTGTAGGATTGCCAACTTTTCCTCAATGGTGGCAGAGATAACATAGGTCTCATCCAACCAAGGCCCCAATCTAGCCTTGAGGACCGCCTCCTTCCTTTGTATTGCCTCCACCTGTTCGAGCAATTGTTTGGCCTCATGCAACTTGGACAATTGTTGTGTTATAACGACGGTGCGCACCGTTGCTTTTTCTTCATCATACCGCTGCTACAATTCATGGGCTTTTGTGTTTAACCTCTGTAGGTTAGGATCTTCCTGCAGTGTCGTGACTGCCTCCATGGATTTCTCAAAAAGCGCAGTGCAATCCACCACTGCGACATCCACTGCTACAACTCCATCCTTCGCAGTGGCTTTGCGTTATTCTCTGACCTCTGGCGAAGTTGAAGGCTCTGACTTCAGCTCTAACTCTGTAATCTTTAGGTTCAATTCAAACTGAACCTTGGCCACTTCCATATTTGTGTCGTGCACACTTGCAGCCAGCTTCCTGATTTTCACATTCATCGGTGCTTCCTTCGGGATATTTAGTTCAGGGACTGTTTTGCATGCCTCAGCCACCACTAATGCAATTTGTTCATTTTGCGCCTGAACTTTCTTCCATGTTTCTAGCGCTGCTGCTTTCTCCATGAAAATTTGTTCATTATTGACCTTGTACTTGTTGATCATGCTCAGCACGCGTTACTCCCAGGTCTTAACTTTTGCTATCACACTTGCTTGTAGTGTGTGAAGGAACTCACTAGGAAGCGCAGCCAGGTTGAGGCCAATATTCTTTGAGGAGATGAAAATAGCCTTGTCAACGGCTGCTTCCACGCTCAAAGCTCCATCAGGCAATGCAACTTCCTGGAGATCCATTGAGTGAACCATCTCTGCTGCTTGAGTGGTCCCTAGTGCCAAATTGGTTGATGCAACACTGCTTTGTCCTGCACCTATTTGAATTCTAGATGTTTGGATCTGCAACTCATGTAGATCCTTCTGTATGGTGCTTAGTGTCTACTTCTGCTGCTGCTCAAACTACTGCAATAGTTATGCAGTAGTATCTCGCACCTTATCTCCAATATCATCCAAGTCACCCTCTTTCAAGGTAATTGGATCTAGCGATGACTTAGTGGCTTTTGTCTTCTTTCGTTGTCCTTCCTTTTCCCCCTATACTGCTTCAATCGGAAGGGAGTGCTGTCCTATTGATCTCTGCCGCCTTGCTCTGACCGCTCTTCTTCCTCCCTTTGGGGCGAAGGAGATTTTTGACTTCTTTCGGAGCCGTGCTCTTCCTACTCTGCCTGTTCCTTTGCAACATGCTCCACATCTACCTGAGCCTTCTCCTCGACATCTTTCTTCCTCTTCTCAACCAATAGCTAAACCTTCTATCTGGCCACTTCCTTTTTCAGTTTCTCCATGGACTTTCTAGTCAAGGTGGCCACATCAGATGCATAATGCTAGTTTGTTGGTCAATGCTTGATGACCTCTTCAATAGTGTCATTTGTAGCTTGATAGGGTAAGTCAAACCATTTCTGCTCACGGTTCTTGCGTGCCTGGATGTAAACATGGTGGAAGTCCGCTTTGAACTCTGCATACCTTGGGAGTTGCTCAAACACGGTTACTGATAACCACAACTTCTATTTGATGGCCAAGCGAATGCGTGCCTCCATTAGTACCCAAAATACTTTGCTCTTTGTGACCCGCACAACATCTTTGGTGGCCTAGAGAGATGCAAACTTTGTCGCTTTGAGTAAATGCTTCTCCATAGGAGGAAACTGATTATCCTCTAGCAGATCCCACACGACTAGCACAATTGAGACCAATAACCACGAATAGTGAAAGGTCTTACTTCTGTTCTATGCCTCTCTACAGTTCACGAGGAACTCGCTACACAAGTAGTGCGCGCAGTTAAACTGTACGCCCTTCACGCACTGAGCTCCCAATGAAACTACAGGTGTCGACACCTCATCCGCGCGACACTTTCACATAACTTTGCCAATCAGAATCTATGTGGAAATCTTGATTGGGGGTTAGTAATGCTGGTAATTGAATACCTGCACAAATTTTTGACAAGTTTAAACTTTTCCTTCATCTTCTCAGTGAGGTCACGCTCACTCGTCTTTCCACCAAATGCCTTGGCTGGATTCAGTCCAGAGTGCGGTAATAATGTGATCCGATGGATAAACATATCAATGATAGGGATCAACTCATTTAACCACAAGCACCCGTCTTGAACCACGCACAACAACTGCTTAATGACAAGCAGGTTGATATTTGATTGATGACAGTGCAACACCCATAACGGTTTCAACAACCGTGACTTGTTGACTCCACAAATCCATTCCACCGGCTCAATGCAGTGATGCCAGACTCCTTGTAGAAAACCCTCTGCATAAAGGTGTCGATAGCATGGTGGGGGAACCGCTCGTGGTTTGCCAAATACCAGTCTTCAAGCTTCAAGTGCGGGACTCGTGCCAAGCATGGACCTTCAAAGTGATGTTCTCCGGCAACAAGGGCATGTTGAGGGAGAACTATCTGACATCTGTGTCCTTTGAGACCTTCATCTTTCCCTTGTGTGGGGAGGTATACTCCGCCAACTTAGAAATAGGCTCCACCCCCTCAATGTCGATAACTTTTGCGCCTTCCTCAACCTCCAGATCTACCACCTTCCCCTTCTCCTTTGCACTCGACTTTTCTTTTCTCTGAGTCTATGTAGCTGCATGCTTTCTTGGTGACTCGTGCAGCAACATCGGTTTATTTTTTTTGTCCTTCTTGGGGACCTCTCTCATCAGTGTAGGCTTTGGCCTAAGCATCCTCGACACCATAGAAACTGCTGCTAGAACCTCCATACTCATCGCTCCAAGAAAAGCTCCCTCAGAGGCAATAGATCCCCCAATACTAGCAGTTTCTCTTGGACTTGGTCATAACATGATATCACGAATAAGCTTTCTGTCTGACTCGAGATATGATCGAACATGGGGCTTGTGAGAAAATCCTCAAAGAATTCACGGTTCATGTGCAACAGAGAGCACAACACATAAATTCTTAGAATGCAAAGTGTTTCTCGTTGGACGGCCACACATATTTTATAGGTGAATTCAAATTCAAATTCAACCATTCCCCCGAAAATCCGTCCATAAATGCAAGATTAGTGGTATATTTCCAAATATTTCACACTTAATTTCATCCTTAAATGTCGGCCACCCTCTCCTCTTAACCATCTTCTGGTAGTCAATCATGAACAATGACGGTAACGATGACTTTCTGGCTGCACTGCGCGATCTCCCTTCTTATAGCGCATCTCCCTTCACGCTTCTTCTAGTACTGTGACGCCCTCCTGTTTCGCACAAACCCCTTATTGTGCAACTCTACAACCCAGGCAATGTAGTTTATAGTCTCGTGCCTCCTTGCAGTTGCCTGGAGCGCTAAGACTGCGGTACCATCATGTAGTCATTGGACCTGATCCCTAGTGTATGGCTTCAATTGAATTCCATTTACCTTTCTCGTAAATGGTTCTCCATTTAATTTCACAAGCTGAATTGTTCCACCATCGGTAATCTCTTTGATCACATATGGCCCCAGCCAGTGCATTTGAAAATTTCCTGGAAAATTATCAAACTTACTGTCATATAATAAAACTAAATCATTTACCTTGAAGGTGCGCAGTTTGATGTGTTGATTGTGCCAAGCTTTTTCGCGTTCCTTCTGAACCTGCTGATGGAATCCAGTGAAAAATCTATCTTCCTCAAGCTCTTTCAACTGTGTGAGCCACTCTTCTAAGGCTCCATGGTTTTCCATCCCTATGAATGTCTCTATGTATAGACTAGGCACGATATACTCCATAGGCATCAGAACCTCTACACCATAGACCAACCTAAACGATGTCTGACCAATAAGCTTCTTACAAGTAGTTGTATAGGCCCATAACATAGCTGGTATCCGCACGTCCCAATCATTCCTCTGCTCATTACAAACCTTTGTCAATGCGTTCTCCAATATTTTATTAAACACCTCAATTGTCTCATTGGCCTAAGGATGATATGGCGTACTCTTCTGATGATAAACTTGGAATTCTTATGTTAGTGCAATGATCATTTCATTAAGGAAATGCGTACCACGATCGCTCATTAAAATCTTCGGGCAACCAAACCTGGTCAAGACATATTTAAACAGAAATTTTACTGATGTCACCCCTATACAATCCTTTACAGGTTGTGCCTCCACCCATCTGGTCAAATACTCGATCGTGGTGATGATATACCGCGCACCCGTATTCTTGCCTAGAGGCTGAATCGGTCCTACAAAATCAATTGACCATTTCTCAAATGGCTAAATGATACCCATGGATCCAAAGGCAGCTCATCCCTCCACAATGTCTTACCAGTTCTCTGACATGCATCGCATGCCCTACAATATGCTTTGGAATCTTTATGCAATGTTGGCCAATGCAGCCCAACGCGTAAATCTTCTGTGTTGTTACTTTCCCTATATAATGGCCTCCCGCAGCTCCTCCATGAGCTTCAGCTATGATACTATTTTGTCAAAATCAGGCACATAACGTCATAACATCTCATCTGATCCCATCTTATATAAGTGACCTGCAATAACAGAAAAATCTATGGGGCGCACGACCAATTCCTTCTTTTGTTGACTTGTGTATCCCTCTAGATCCATTCTTGTAGGCAGGAAGTGGATAATTTCTGCAAAATGATTGTATGTTATGCACATTGCAAAGAGCTGCACGTCAGGGAACCCATCCTCTAAATTGGTAGGCTCCTCTCCTGTTTCAATGCACGACAAATGATTTGGCCCTACATTCAATCGCCCTAGCTTCACAATTACTTTGAAATTATCCTCCTGAAACAACAACAACCATCTGCATATTTCTCCCCCCAACACAGGCTTGTTGACTAGGTACTTTAATGCAAAATGGTTTGTATACATCTTAAAGTGTCTGCCTAGTAGGTAATGTCTAAACTTCTAGAGCATGTACACCATAGCCAACCCTTCGCGCTCTGTCATTGAATAAATCTTTTCAGCCTTGGATGACTTCCTGCTCGCAAATGCTATAGGGAGATCCAGTTCTCCTTCACCGACCTATGTCAGCACTGCTCCCAGCGTAATGCATGACACATCCACATGCACAATAAACTCCTTCTTCCAATCCAGGAAGTCTAGGATCGGTGCAGTGATCATTTTATCCTTTAATAAATCCAGACTCCACTGACATTCTTCATCCCAACAAAATGTAGCGTCGTTCTTCAATAGTTTTTCCATTGGCGCGGTAATCTGAGCATAACTCTTGATGAACTTTGGATAGTATCTAGTATGACCCAACGTTGTGCGCAACTATTTAACACTCCTTGGCACCTCCAAATTAATTATGACTGTGATCTTAGTAGGGTCCACCATTAAGCCTTGTCTACACACTACATGACCCAACAAGATTCCGAAAGGGACGCAAAATAAACACTTCTTCAAGTTTAGCGTGATCTGATAACTCCAGCATGTATCCAACATCAAGCATAAACTAGCTACATGGCTCTTTACCAGTCCAAACACTATCCAATCATCAAAGTATACCTCTAAAAATTTGTGAATGAACTCTTTGAACACCACGATGACTACACGCGAGAAGATTGTTGACGCATTCTTGAGCCCAAAAGGCATTACCGTGTACTGAAAGCATCCCCACCCAGTCGCAAAGGTCGTCTTACTCCTATCTTTTGAAGGATTTTTATCTGATGGTATCCAAAGAACCCATCAATGAATGAATATAATTCATGTCTGCCAACATTATCCAATACCTCATTTATGAACGGAGTTGGGAAAGGATCATGAGCACAGTCATCATTAAGCTTCCTAAGATCTACGCAAATTCTGATTTCATTCTTTTGCTTCTTTTTCTGAACTACCATTGGATTCACCCAATTAGATTCTTCCACTGGTTTAGTAATACCTGCTACCGGCATCTTGTCCAACTCTAAGTGGACCTTTTCCTCGTACTTAGGATTAAGGCGATATGGCCTCTACTTAACAGGCTTCGCATTTGGTTTCAAAGTTACTTTCATCACTCCCAAATCACCTATGATGCCTTTTAAGTCTAAAAACTTTGTGGGAAATAAATCTTGGTATTCGCGGAGCAACTCAACGATCTTATCCACCTTGGCATCATCGCAATAGTCCCCTATCTTTGTAAACTTCGGCTCCGCCTCTGTTCCAATATTCACTTGTCTAGTTTTTAGTGGCGCGGTGATATTTGGATTCTCTATCTCTGGTCCCTCAACTTCGCGGTGGCCTTTTCCCTCAGGGATATTAATGTTCCTTGGATCCTTGTCTTCTTCTTCGACAGTCACATTATAGCACTCTAGCGCATGGCGCAATTGGGTGGTCCACTTTGGTTTAATCAAATCCAAGGGATCCTGCGGTATTCTGAAGGTCACTGCCTTGACCTCTTGCAATGCTTCGTCAATGCATTCGAATCCATCCTCAAATACGAATGTCATAAAAATACCTGTCTCAAAACATCCTGCTCTTCAGTGCCATGGTAGAGATCTGTTTCCAGGTACCAATTCATTTGTATTACATCCAAAGTATGAAAAAATAAATGTACCCACTCAGGTTGTGGCTCTGCTCCATAAACGTCAGTCCATTTAGCTAAATTATCGCACGGATCACTCCTTCCATCATATTTCTCTCTTAGTAGAACTTTTGGGCGACCAAACTGCAACCTCATCATTCTTCTATATTCACGCCATCCATCAAAATTGTCTTGGTGCGTACCCCACCATCTTGCAAGCGTAGGGCGCAGCGCCAAGTCCAAGGCTTGGAAGTGATGCTTCTTAGGCACTTCCCTTTCAAATGCATCCAAAAATTTATCTACATCAATTAGACCATCATAATAGGGCAAAACCCTTACCTCTAACAATACACAACTTAACGATTTAGTCATCATGTTACAGCGCAATGTAGATATTTCATCCAACCTATTATGCCAATGTTCCAACTCCTCATCTGAATTTGATGTACAGGAACTTTCACGGTCCCATATAATGCATCCATCTGCTGTCAGGTTCATCCAATCTTGGTCTCGCACTGTTATTTTGTTAATCTGGTCCAAATCATTGTCACTTTCATGCAGATTGGTTCAGTATAATGTGTCCTTCTGCATCGTCCAAAGGTACTACTACGCGGAGTGATTTCCTCTCAAATGACATCATCCACTTCTTCAAATTGATCACCCCATTCATGTCAATAGCCCAGTCGATCCTAAGGAGCGTGAGGTAGGGATTGTTGTCACCAACAATCTCTATCACTTTGAAATCCTCCAATGTGCTCGCACCTTCAATATCTACTGTCACTCCTTGCAATCTTCCCATGGGGATAATCTTCTGTTGATTTTCCATCCTCAATTGAATTGGAGACCACTACAGCGTAGGTCTCCCCATTCTTTCCCATGTCTGTTTAGGTAATATATTTGCATTCGACTCCAAGTCCAGGATAACTTGATCCATTTCATACTCTCTTATTTGCACAGTGAGCCTCATCTCACGCCCTGTTCTTGCCCTATGCTTACAGATTTTTCTGACTACACGTAGTCCTTCAAGAGCATTTTCTTTTCTGGGACATTTATTTATTAATTCCTATAATCCTTTCATGGCCTTGGTGTTGCATACCAACTTCATACAGGTCTCCAAGAATTTAGTAAACATGGAGGGGTCCATTTCTTCAGACAACTTATCCTAGGTTCCTGAGGTAGAGGCCTCAACGAAGCTTTTCCTTGCTTCCATGAAAGTTTCTTTCACATGCTCCAAATCAAACCTAACCTATTTTTCTGGAGCCTTGTGGACCCTCTCACCTTCTTCAGGTTTCTTTCCTTTATCCTTGCTAGTCGCCATTCCACTCCACAGCACAATATTCACATTAGGATCTTCTTCACGGGGTTCATTCCTCATCATCTGCAGGTTTTCGGTAGGCTGTTGAGACTATGCCCTTTTCTCCTATATTTTAGATATCAATACAGGGTTGTCTTCTGTCGCGTGGTCAAACTGTGTACAGTATCGACACGACAGGTGCGTCGAGTTCGTACACTCCCATGCGTAGTGTCCTGGCACTCCACAATTGTAGCAAATGACTTGTCCTCAACCTCTCGTAGGTCCTCCTTCGCCTAGGCCTCAACCGCACCCCTGATATCCTCTTCACACTCCCTTAGTGCCTTGATCCAAAGGCCCAGTTTATATTTGCATTCGATATGCGGGCATTCTCTCCATCATTAACTCATAGCTACGGCAGTTGCGCTCATCATGACCCATCGATTTACAGAAGTTGCAAAAGAGTTATTGCGGTGTCTGCACAAATTTTTGCAGCAAGTGACAATTGTCTTTCACGTGTTTTCCAGCTACCTGACAGATAGTGCACCACAGCGCGAGCCCTGTACTTGGCCCTGCTTGACCTTCTGGCCTTAGAGGGATCGACCCTCCTTCTACAACATAATTCACGAAGGCAGGGTAATGATCCTTATCATGCCCCTGGCTCTTACACTTTTGGCACCAAACTTCTTCGCGCACCTCTGGCTGAGCTGCTCTATCCTTCTTCAGACTTTGAAACTCTAGGCAAAGATTCTGCAACTCCACGTGAATCTGTTGTACTCCTAAAGCAACATCTTGAATTGATGTTTCATGCAGTCTCATCGCAATTTCTAGGGCTTCCGCTTGGGTCCCAATCTTTTGCTATGATAAAGTAACCATTAAGTGAGGCAAGAGCTAAGCTACAAACCATTCGCGATGCTGCCCATCCGTAAGATTCATGTTAGATTCGCAGATCTAACATTTCAATATCTGATCCAGTTCCTAGGGTGTTTCGCCAGGCCTCATCATGATTTTCTTGAATCTAACAGCTTATTGCAATTCAAATTTGGGCCTACTGAATTCCTTATTCAGCGCAGTCTGAATGTCTGCTAATGCAACCGTCGTGTTATCAGTACAATACTTAATGTACCATGTTAGCTCGCGATCCTGTAGAGAAGTAACCAACGTTGTTTTCTTCATATGATCATCTATAATATTCTGAGCTATCCACACAACCTTCACTACGAACCAGAACTGGTCCAAGTCCTCATTTCCCAAGCCCTTGAAAACGGGCAACTTCACTATATTCGCCACATTGAACGACGACAAAGGTGGTGGTAGTGTGGGTGAAGGTGTATGCTGTGGAGGTGGTGTGGGTAGATGGGGTATTCACGGGAACCCTTGCCTTGGGGTATTCAAAGATCTCAAATACTTACTTCATGGTCCCTTGAAGAAGCATTGCTATAGCCGACTGAGGTATCGAGCGTGAATTCTATCACAAATCCTCCTATGACATGATCAAGACAGTGATCGACAACACATGTGATCTTAGCTTTAGAGGCTTCCAATCTCCGCACTAGCTCCGGGGTCCACACTATTTGACTGTCATGCCTCCACCTTCCTTGGTTGTCTACCAATTTAGAAATACGCTTGTATAGTTCAATCGAGAAGGAACAAAAGAAAATTTCTTGTATCTCTATGTATAAATACCTATCCAACCAGTGTTTTTTTGTCAATCGCGGATTTATGTTTTCTTGTGTCACGAATTCGTGGACCTTTCTATCCAACCACTTTTCAATTTCCTTCTTAGTTGGATTCTAGTGATGCGACATCACACATCTCTTTATGTATATCCCAGTCCCGACAACAAAACCATTTGTTGGCTTAGTGGGTCCTAACCTAGGTTCAGAGTTAAGTTTTCCAAACAAACCCCTACACTACTGGCCCTTTTAGCATTAGCCTGCGGAGCGTGGGCTGAAGTCTCACCCGAAGCAGTATGGGGGGATGCTGGAACTAAGTTTCCGTACCCAAATATGAGAGTGATGTCGTTTTATGCCCTAAACCTACCTTCGTGCAGATCGATAAGCCTTTAAGGCTTATCGATATAACTTCCTTTAACTAACCTCTAGACCTTTGCGAATTTCTATGACTGTCTTTCCCAGACCCTAAACAGTTGTATCAACCACTTACGCGCCTCTGTGATTACTCTTAATTCCGTATTTACCCAGATAGGCTTAAGTGTTCAATATATTTAACATGCAACAAGATATTCTTCATGTAAACAGTTATTATTACTCGCATTCATATGGCAATATAAATCATGTAAAATCGCGCATCAATACAATATTATTTCATAAACCCATCATTCATCACAACATAAAACCACATTCATTCATAACATAAATAAATAGCCAAAACATAGGAATTGTTTAAATAATCTCTTTATTAATACTTTAGTTTTGCTTACAGACTCAAGACTTCCTTGCGCACTTAGTTGTAGGGGTTCACGCACTCAGCTAGGACTCTACTCTAGGTCTCTACGCACACAGCCATAAAGCCTTTCTTCTACTCTAAGACTTCTTCGCTCTTTCTTCTACTGACCCATTACATTCATCTTCACCATCTATATCTGATTCTCCCTTAAACTCTCTAAGACTCTCCTTTTTATACAATCCCATGGTCCGCGGACCATGGGTAGTTCTATACAAGCTAACACAACTTACATAAAAGAAGGGTAAAACCATTTTATGACACTTTACTATCTATGCACTCCTCGAGCATAACCTGCAGAGACTTTACATTCTTTACAACAAAACTTGGGCTTTTGCCCCAAAATTGACTCTAGGGGACCCTGTCCCAATAGTATGAAACCATGGAAAAGGGTGGGCCAAAAATAACTGGCATAGGAGGATTTTCTAAGCAGTGGCCATCCACAAGAGGTGGTCGCGGCAAGCCCCACTATGGAAATCATTTAAGGCTTGCTTGACTTGTTCGTGAGTGAGGCAACTATGAAGGATAGTTTCGATGCTCCATCGACAGAGGACATCCCCCAGAAGAAGGTAATGGGGGGCCCGGTGGCGTATGCACCTCCAATTGTTGCAGGTAAGCTAGAGTTTGAACTTTTGAGTTTGTAAGAAGAGGAGGATATCACCGTAAAAGGGGTCATCTGTTGATACTAAAAATAGATGTTCATCGGGAAGAGCATCATTAACAAGAGATCCTTGGGTCTCTATTGGGAGACCTGTGATGAACTCAACGAGGATGAGCGCCTTTTTGCTTTTAGGAGAATTAAAATGTAGATTAAATTCTTGCAAAATAATAATCCATTGAGCATATTTGTGGTTCATTATACAATGAGAGAGCATATACCACATGGGGTTAATAACTGCGATTACTGTGGTGGTTCGAAGGATGATATAATGTTGAAGCTTCTGTACAAAATGTACTAGAGCTAAGACAGTTTTATCTTCTGGTTCATGCTTCAATGCAGGCCCAAATAAGTTATTTCTAATGTAATAAATTACATGTTCCTTGTTACCTGGTCCATCCTGGATTAATATCCCAGTGATGGCTACATCTGATGCTAGTAGATATATGGTATAGCATTTATTGTGGTCGGGTGGGCTAATCAAAAGAACTTGAGATAATGTGTGTTTCAAAGCTTCAAATTATTTTTGAGCCTAATCATCCCAATGGAAGGGAATATCTTGACGAAGAAGGCACATAAATCCTTGCGCACAAGTAACATAATTGGGGATAAAGCATCATATAAATTGGCCTTACCCTGTAAACTTTGTAACTATTTCAATGTTCTTAGAGGTGGTACTTCCTTAATGGATTGTACCTTGTTGGGAAACTATAAATCCTAGTAGTCTTCCAGTATTGACACATAATACACACTTGAGAGGGTTCAGGCGTAGGCTATATTGTCGACATCTCTGAAAGACCATGCAAAGATCCTCCAAATGGTTAGTACACATCTTAGATCGTACTATAAGATCGTCTAGATAAGCGAGGATAAGATGAGCTAAATCGTGGAAGATGTAATTCATGCCCCGTTGGAAGGTGGCGCCAGTGTTTTTAAGACTAAAAGTCATAACCTCGTATGTGAATGTATCCCAAGGGGTTGTGAAAGCGGTTTTGTACTGATCCATATGGTGAATCTGAATCTGGTTATACCCAAAGAACCCGTTCATCAAGGATAGGGCCTTGTGATTAGCACAAGCATCAATGACTTGGTTGATGAATGACGTAGGATAATTGTCTTTGAGACAAGCTTTGTTCAGATCTCATAAATTAGTACAAATGTGGATGGTGCCTTATTTTCTCATGATGGGTATAAGGTTAGAAACCTAAGACGTGTAAGCGATAGGATAGATGAACCCAACTTTGTGGAGTTTATCAATTTCTCGTTTGATTACTTCTACATTAAAAGGATGTAACTGACATTGTTTTTGCCTGACAGGATGGGCATTGGGCCACGTGTCAATATAGTGTTCCACAATGGTAGCACTGATGCCTGGCATCTCTGAGTAATACCATGCAAAAATGTCGTTGTATTCTTGGAAAAAGGATGTGTATGCAGTTATTTCCTCTGGAGAGCATGCTAACCCCAGGGAGATCTCTTTGACTTTTCAAGGTTTATTTGAAATATTTACGCTGACAGTAGGTGAAATATTTGACATGTTCCCCTTCTAAAACGCATCGGGTGCTGGGATGGGATTTTTGAACCAATCGACCTTTCCTAGTGGTAGGATATTTTTTGACTCTACGACACATATATTGTGGGTTGGTGCACTAGTAGGTACAAATGCTTTTTTTTGGGTGAAAAAAATGAATGATGGTGCACGACATCCCATGGACATTTGTGTTCCATCATGGCCTCTAGAAAATCTTCATCTGAGTGAAAAAATATTATCTAGTGTTGACTTGGGTTGTGCGAGGTCTTGAGGTTGGGGTTTAGACCTGGTTGTGCTGGTCGACAAGCAGGAATATGGTTTATTGGTTGATGTCGTAGAACAAGTGAGGTTGATAATGTGCAGATGGGATGGGTCTACACCATCGGTGGTGTTACCACTAGTGGGGTGGATTTTTTAGTCTCGACGCCAAAAATTATGAGAAGACAACACGAATCATGGTTCCTATGGATGAGGAAATGAATTGTATATGATGTGTGTGTCGTCAACATTAGGTAGTTGTAGAATTTCAGTTATGGTGGGTTGATAACGAGTGGGAGGGAATTCTTGAGGTCGTTTTGGTGTACAAGGGGCAGAAGTATCTTCCTCAATAGGAGTTTGATGTTGAATCCTAAGTTGTCAAAATGTTTGTAACATATGACATGTCTTAGTGCTATGAGAGGTACTGGTGTAGATACCGCACATCGGACTAGTACTAACCGAATAGATAGTGTGGGTGGTGTTATTGTTCACAGTATGAGATGATGAAGTTTGATTGACAAAATGCGATGGGACATCTTGATGTGATAGCCATCTCTAGATCTTAGTATTGGCGTGACATGACTTCCTGGTGTGGGTTTGCCTCAAAGCTACTCTCGTCATGCAAAAAAGTGGAAGGTATTCACAATTCCTCGTATGATGTGATTGAGAGAAAATGCGACAATAACAACGTGTGATTTTCTCTTGATTTGAGAGATGGATTTGTGGAAATTGGACCACTAAGCGAAATATGTCATTAAACTTACTCAATTCACCACATTTATTTACCAAGTGGTTGGGTTCGTCACATAGGGCACATGTGAGGGGTGATCTTTTTTTCCAGACAACCTTAGATCATTTTTTCCTGATCTAGATTGATGATGGTGAGAGGAGATATAATGATTGGGGCCTCGCTGAACAATTGGTGACCTTTTCTCCTCAAACACACATAAAATGGACCTAGATGCTTCATTCCATTTTGTGGTGTGGTGTGGTGTGGTGTGATGGTTCCATATCTGACCTAACTAAATCAGAATTCTCAGTGATAAGTCGTTGCATGAATCCTAGCATAGAAGGGAATCGAGAAACATGGGGACAATGTCGCACGTGATGATTTCGTGCACAAATATGGCAAGTGTGACTTCTGTGCTTGGTTTAGGTGCTTTAAGTAACATGATTCATTAGATATAATCAGTTAAATTGCCTTAATTTAGTACAATGGCTTATCAAATGATTTGGTTCATCACATAAAGCGCACGTGGGTGTTAGTAGGGGTGTGTTGTCTAGGTAAATCCTCTTTGCGGACATAGATGATCCCTCTAGCCCAATTAGTGGCTCTAGCAACTAAAGTGACAATCTACTAGACACTTTCCTAAGTTGCAATTGAAAAGAGAGACGAAGAAGATGGCCTATCTCGATCTCCTTTGTTGAATAGCTTGAGTCACTCGTATCATAGGCTTGTTCTTGCTGCTCTCAGTGTTTATTCACCTGCACAAGAGATCAAGACACAACAAGGCATGCAAATACAAATAGCATATTCAAAAGAAACCTACTTAACTGAGCAAGGAATGTCAAGTTAAATTATAAATGAGCATACAAATTTAGGGAAAATGAACCAACAATTGTATATTAATAGAAAATAAGAAGAAGCACACAACCAACCCTTGATGTTGACAGACTCTCCTTGAATGAATATCCAAGTCCAAGCTAATCTCTCAAAGCACTCCTTATCCAAGTCAAATGAGTAGTATATAGGCACAATCTTAGCATAAGGGTGAAAATAGGCATAAACCAACCATTTGGGAATGGGAAAGCATGAATATATAGGTTGGGAAAGGGAGCTAGGTTCTCTCCAAAGATAAGATTAGGTCCTCATCTCAAGGAAGTAGGTCATAGGGATAAGACCAAGAGGCCAAATTGGGAGAATGCGACCTCATCTATGCTAAACAACCTCTAGCTCGCTGCTCTGGAAGCTTCTAGATCACGAATCTTCTCATCATTTTTGTGAAAATTGCCTTTTTAGGATCATCATGGGTATACAAGTGAACGGAGTGATGCCATCGTCGGTAAAGTGAAGTGCAATAGGCGATCATCATTGTTTTTAGTCTCATAAGCGTGTTCATTCTCAAATTAGGGTTTTGGCGCTATTTATTTCAGAGAAAGCTCAAGGTATTTTCCAATAAATGTATTAGGAAGGTTCTAAGCTGCATATATGAATGAGTATACTGCATAATGGTCATGTTTTGGGCACTTCAGGGTATGTCACAGGGAAGTGCAGGAGGTGTGACAAAATACTGTGTAACAGGGTGTCATTGGTTTGGGTTTCCTCCAATCATAGCAGGAGTTTGATGGAACAGAAGAGGGATAGGAACAAGAAGCTTCTTCCCTCGCGACGTAAAAAATGTTTTTGGATGCATCCTTTGCTGGGAATAATGGGGTATTGGTTTGGGTGAGTGCAGCTAACACATCTCAATATCGAGGGATTTTGGGGCAATGATGAGTGTAGTGCCTGTAATTTGTGCATATGGCGCATGCATGGTTGGTGTGCAATGCCTTATGACGTGTGAATGTGCTCTTTTCTCCAGCAGGGGGAGGAGGGTTCCTTGGTGCTTTTGGGGCATGTATAAGTGCTTTGAGCTCGTCTAATTTGGGGTACATATTGGTGGGGTGCCCAACTATTTCACACAAAGCACAGGGTTAAGGGACCCTAGAGGAGGAAGTTTTTGAAGCTTCCACCTTTTTACCTTTTTGCTTATCGATTTTTCTATCACCAGCTAGTGTCAGTGCAGACGCTACTTATTGTGGTGTGCTATCCTGAGGAGGAATAGTACTAACGCCTATTGCAGTGATACTCGAGCTTGTTGACCTAGCATGAGGGGCCAAATACCAGATCGATATCTCCAGAGCGATGTGGGGCAATGAGTGTTGTGATGAATTGATGCAAGACAAAACCAGGTGGGGGGAATAAGAAGGGTGTTTAAGTGATGAAATATGGTAAGCAAGTAGGATCAACAATAACATTATTACATTTGAAACTAGTTCTTGAGCTTGGGGGGTATTTGATGAAGTCATCATGCACACGGTGCTCCTGTGGTTGGATAAATTTCCTCTATCACAAGAGGGTCTCTAGGGAATGTCACTAGGAGTTTTGACGACTTAAATTGGTTTGGGTTGAGTTCAGTGTAAGTGGTGATCCATTCAGGAGAAGATGAGACAAAAGGTAGCACACCATCTGGTGCGGGTAAGCTCTTCTTCTCATAATGTGTGAGTTGATCTATTGTAATGATTTTTCTATCACAGGGGAACATCATTACCTTGAATACATATGAGGAAACTGCTAACATCTCGTACATGTAACTTCAACCCAATAGGATATTGTAATCCAATTGAGCATCGAATGCTTCGATATCTACTAGCAAGGTTTTTCCATCCAGTTGTACTGGCAAGCCTTGGTATAGGCCTACGGGGGCTGAAGGGCGTTTGTCCTATGCTCTAGGTGTGATGTCAGAAGGATTGAGTTCAGGGGATCCTAGTTTCTGCCAAATAGATTTGGACATTATACATGTGGATGCCCCTTCATTGACAATGCAACGATGGATGGTGATGTTTTAGACTGAGACTAGAATTTGGAAAGCAACAGATGATGGTAGTTGCGGGGTAGCTTTATCCAAGTCAAAGACCATTAAGCAAGAATCGGTCGAGTCGATTGCACCTAGAGTGAAAAGTAGGGATTTTTGTTGGGTTGGGCATGTTTGTAGGACCTCTAATGCTGACATAACTAAGGGAGATTGCGCTCAGTCGTCAACTATGTTGTAGCTATGAGTAGCTTTTGAGTTATATCATGTTTTCCGACAATGTCCTTATACCATATTTAGCATGGGTTGTACAAGAAGTCGAGGAATGGTCAATGACGCTCTAGGTGTTGTCGTGGTCGAGGTATACAGGTTGGGTTCTGGGAGAGCTTCATAACTTCTATTTCACATTTAGGATAATATCTTCTCGTGTCATGAAAATGTCGTGATTAAAATTATTATGGGGGTTCCCTCTATAAGGATGTGGATGGGATGGTTGTTGCTGAGCGTCAACCACTCCTTGATGGGGGAAAGGGTTCTACATTACTGTAGTTTGTTGCCCTCCCTGGCCCCTATTGTCATGTATTCTTTTCAACTTAGAGAGTTGAGGATAATGATGGGTATAATGACCATATTCCCCACAGATGGCACAAGAATGATTAGTCCATAGATTTGTGTTCTTGTTTTGCCTATGTGGGTTATTATTGGCTAGCCCCTGGTTTTGATTCTAGTTATGGTTGCCTGTTTCTTGTGCCCGCGAGGGTTGTTGCTAGTTGCTGCCCCCCTATTCAAGCTCTCCCTTTGGTTTTCTCTTTTATTTTTTTCTTAGCAACATTAGGTGGGTTAAATGGGTTCAACTACTCCTCTTATTGTTGTTTTTGAGCTAGAGAAGGTTGCAATGGGTTAACCCTTGCATTATTTTGTGCTGGTGGGTTATTTTGTTGTTGTGTGGGGAAAGGAGGATACTAGTTTCCTTGTCCCTGATTGGTATATGGATTTTGGGAATATGACATTACATTTGTATTCCTAGAGGAGTATTGCTTTCCATGTGGGGGAGAGTATGGGCCTCCATGTGGGGGATGATACTGGTTAACCCTACTAACTGTATTTTTCATATGTGTGGGTTGGCCAGGTAGTATCTTGTTAGCTATAGTGGTGGTGTATTTTGTGTAGTATCAAAAGCTTGGACACTAAATGAGTATCCAAGGTAGTGGTAGGTATTGTTGAGTTGGTTTTAGGTTATGGACCCTATCAATCCATCAACAACATTGGATGCATGTAGTGTCCTATCTAGGGTGCTAGACTGGGCTAAATTTATTGTCGACCAGGGTGCGTAGACTTAGAGGCGTGTGCCTAAAATATATAAACATAAAGGATCTAATCTAAGCCTACTCTTCCTAATTACAATGTTATGATTTGATCTAATATCAAACTATCAACTAAGTATCAAACTATGTACCACTTTTAACTAAGATTCAATTCATAAAACGCTGTGTCTCACTGTAATTAAAGATTTTGGTCTCCTTACAGAGACATCAAACATAAAACCTCTGTTCAGTGCTACTCAACATTCATGAACATTCATTAACAATCATGCAAAGTGAAAATCGTAAGCATACAGTTCATGACAGTGCTTTACAAGGTAACCCTGGATCGAATCCCTTACAGGATATAATTCACGATCCAAATGATAGTCTATTCAAGCGCTTGCATAAACATATAAACAATGCATTCATAAATACATAAATATAAACATCGACTTGATCACTGCACATATATATCAATATCAAATACCAATCAAATACTCTAACTGTAACGCAATTAAAATGACACTGTAAACGCAATTAAAATGACAACAGTATACCATGTACACAGGGCCAGTCCGCGTTCTTGGTATACTGAGCTTGTTATCCCACGATCACCGAATTAAAACAACGCACTGTGATTATAATGCAAGTCTATTTGTATTAAGTCGAAGCTCTGTTCATGAATCAACAAGTAAAAACGTAACCGAACATACAACCGGGTCCAGACTTATATTTACATATGGTTCACATCCCTTGAAAATGGATGTACATTCATGAGCGGCTGTTACCACTTTTACCAAAACACAAAATGTTTCTATCCTAGCTGACACATATAAAAAAAAAGGAAACAACTAAAAATCGATTTGGACTGTGATTGTGTGCTGTTGCTGCCTTTGTCGCCAACATGCCATAGTTGACTAGTCGTTGACCGCCCATGTAGGAGGGTTGTTTGCACAGCGGGATAGGTGCTTGTCCATGCTTGAACATTCCGCTTTTCACCCATACCTTTTGCTCTGGCCTGGCTGTCATGCCACATGTCAAACAATAAGCCATTTACAGGATGTTGGGACTTCCTGTAGTCATTTTGCCCAAAAACTCCTAATTT
>APFE031581346.1:0-12783 GCA_000404065.3 Pinus taeda
GAATTGCAGCAGGTGGTTTTCACCCACATTGGGTTTCCACCTTATATCTGGTGTTCTTGTGTGTGATTTTCTTTCTGCTCTGTTTTACTATCTCTGGTTACTGGTTATTTGATGTTGCATCTCATATTAACAAACATCATCTAAAGTTCAAGTAAATTAAAATTTTGCTCTGTGTACGCTGGTTTACTTCTGAATAGTTGTGTATATACGCGGGTTGAATTGACTGAAGTAATGTATACAATTTGGTTTTTAAAAGGGATTATTTGACTTAATAATACTGATTCACCCCCCCTCTCAGTATTATTTTCAAAACATATTTGACTAGCCATTGCTGCCAATTTTCTAGCATTCATTTTACTTGTGGAAAATGAATTTATTTGTTCCCATCCATTTAATTTGAAAATGGATAGCTACCCCTGAATAAAATCATAACAATTCCCAATTGTTCTACACAAGTTTTTTATATGATCAGAGTGATTATCATTAGTAGTAGTTCTCAAAATCAACAAGGGTTATCAACTATAGTTCTACACATCATGAGTGACTATTTCAATATTTTCATTTTCCTCATTTCTTCTTTGTAATTCAAAATGGGAACTCAGAAATGGAAGGGCAAGTCTCAGTCTAAAAAAACTATTTCATTTACAGTTCCCAAAATTAATGAATTACCTATGGTAGCTTTAGATGCCAAAATTGTAGAAACCAAGCATGAATTTGTTTTGTATGAGGTGCAAAATTGGTCTTTTTAGGAATTTAAAGATAACAGTCATGAATTTAACCTATGGGAATCTGTGTCACCATAGTTCGTTTTTCCTCAAACCAATCACTTCTCTGAATTTGTAACATGGTGTGTAGATAGGTATCTTCTTAGCAAAAAATTAATTAGCTAGGAATGGCGAACCCGTGTTCTACATAACCCATGAATGTAATACCCTTTAAGATTTTCTTATAATGTTCCAAGTTCTCTACATATCTTTTCAACTGAAGCTTTATTGGAAATTTATCAAAAGCTCACATTCCAACAAATGGCTTCCACTTTTGAGTCTTTCCTACAATAGGGAGCTTAAATTCCTTGCAAAAACCCACACTACTCTTCAACTATGTCTCCTTAAATGTTTAGGAAAATTATTTCTAAGCTTTTTTGCCTATTCGGATATCCTAGTGACAAATTTATTAATGAGGTTATTTTGGGTTTTCTTTCAGCTTTTGCATCTGGAAAGAAACTTGTTGTTTTGTTCGACTTTAGTCAGTATATTTCCAATAACATCCATGAACAATTTTTAAAATTTGGGAATGAGAGAGCTTTTAAACATCAACCTATATTGGTTTACTTATTCCTATATCACCATTCAAAAAAATTAAGGATGCCACTACAGAAGAAAGATATGTAGGGTAAGGAGAAGTTTGTCATTCACTTAGCTTCACTAGTTAGAAAGAATTCAGAGGAATTCTCTTTATGCGATTTTGTTGATCAATTCCTTTATGTTTCACTTTGTCTTCTCAACAATGAGATACTTCCAAGGATTTTCTATTGAAATCAAAATAATTCTACAATTGAGTGAACAAACCAACGTTGGAGACTGGTATTTTTTTAAAAAAATCACAGAGATTAGAGTTTTTGGTCGTGAGTTTCCACCATATCAAGTACCAGTATTTCTCCCACTGCAAATATTTTCTCCTCGGTTCATAAGGCAAAACTTAAATGTTGATGAAATTCATTTTGCATCAAGGATGCGTAAAGCTCAATTCAAACTCAAGGCTCAAGTTGGTTCTTTCGTTGATAATACTAGAGTTGTTTATAAAGAGGTAAATAATTTAAGAAAAGTCTTTCAATAGAAATCACATAAGAGAATTTTTTGGTCAGCGCATTTCAAACCAACCATGTGGTTTCATCATCAAGACAAGATGAAAAGCACCAGGCAAAGGCTAAATAGAGACCAACCGTAGACGATAATTTCAGTAACAACTTTTTGAAAATAATTTAAAAGTTACTATATAAATCTATTAATATTAAAAAACAAATATATTAATAAGACTATAGTAAACCGGTATTTTTTGAAGATACTATTAAAGTAATTTATAAAATCAAATATGATAAAAATTCTATTAATGGGAAATAATCAAATATAGCTAACCAAAATACAAAATCAAAAGTCAATAATATTTAAATTAAGATATAATTCATTACTTATTGTAACAATCATTCAGTAGACTATATTAAAGTTTGTAATACAAAAACTAGTCATAAATTAAAAATTAATAATCATAATTTAAATATATTGACTTTTTTTTTATTCTTGTTAGTGATATTTCGATTATTTCCATTAATAAAATTTTAATAATATGATTTATAAGATAATTTAATATTACTTCAAATCAACCATTTAATATAGTCTAGTACAATATTTTTTAAGTAAATTAATAAATTACTATCATAATTTAAATATTATTTTTCAAAAATAGTCGTTACTTAAAATTATGGTCTTTACATTTCTCTCTATTTAATCCTTTGCCATAGTTTGCCTCTTCAATTAGTCCTGACGATGAACCACAATGGTTCGTTCGAAACGCTTCAGTCAAAAATTTCTCTTATGTGATTTCTACTGAAAGACTTTTCTTAATTCATCATGGATCACAAAAGTATAAATTCTGGTAAATAATTTGTTAACACAAATGAAGTTCAAGTTGATTTTTAGTTATCCCTATGACCCAATAAGATAAATTCAGCATTAAGGGTTGAGATAAATTTTGCTCCTTACATTCATGTGTCCTAATGAGAAATAGAAAAGTTTTCCAATAAGGAAACCGAGGAAGAAAACACACTATAAGAGTTGATAGAAGAGAAAAAAATGGAGCGAACAATGGGATCAAAGGTATTAACAATACCTTAGTTGAAAGAAAATGAGCTTAAAACGACAGTTCAAAGCGTATTAGAGTCAGAAGCAGATCATTTCAAAGTATATAAAAGAAAAAAAACAAATAATGTGGAGGGAATAATGTCAAAAACTACATCTTCTCATATTTCATCACCTACTACTATGGTCCTTTCAGGCAAGCCTATGTTCACATTGCAAGAAGGAGAAACAATAGAAGAACAATCATCTTCCTCTTCTTCTAGCCAAAACATATTTTATGAATTCTTGGAAATGAAGAAAAATAATGAATCTCTAAAAGAAATAACTTATATTCAATTTTCGAAACAAACTTCTTCCATAAAAAAATGTTTCTTTCACCTTTAGGTATTGCGAAAGGTCAATTTAAATTAACATTTCTCGAAGGAAAATTTCCTAGAGCTAGAGGTACCAAATATTTTAAAACCTATATTCTTTCTTTTGATACTAAAAAAACTCATCCAATAGATCAAATAGATATGCATAGACAAACTGATGAGATGATTTATTCCACTCTCACTAGTTTTTCCATCAACATGTCTAAATTACATAATTCTTTAGTGAATATTTAGTTACAACTTAAAAGGGAAAGGAAGTCCTCTCTTGCAAAGGATACTAGAATTAAGTCTCTTGAAGATATGGTGAATAAATTAGGATTGAACCTAAGGATATTAATGAAGAATAATGACATCCAAGCTCTTAAGAGGAAGTTGAAACTGCCCACAACGGAGCATCCACAAACACATGAGATAGGGGAATTACGAGTCTTTGTTATCCATTATAATTGACGAAAACCTACAAACACAAAGGATGGAAACAAAGATGGAGGAATTATCAAAGGAGAAACATGTTCTAGTAGTGGAAACATGTTTAGTAGGAGATGATCCCACAAACAAATTAACATAAGAATTGTCTTCTCTCCCCATGAAGAGTGTAGAGATTGATAAATTGAAAGAAAAAATGGATAGAGTAGAATAAAATAAGATCAATTTAGATAATTCTTTAGTGGCGAGATATAGAAAATTTCTAATTTACAAAACATCTAGAGCATTATTTGATTAGTTCTAACAATGTTCATTGTTTGACATAAACAAAGGAGCATATTTAGATAGATATTATGGCATCTGTAACTAACTTATGGCCTTCTATTGAAATCATTGCGGATTATGAAGAGTTCTTGGATAAAGAACAGGAAGATATGGATGAAATAAAGATAGAATTGGGAAATAAACTAGGGTTAGCAAGTCAAATCACTAAAGATTTTAATACAAAATCAAGAGAATCATTGGAAGAATTAGGTTTTTGTAATAGAACTGACTCAGTTATTAAAACTAGGAAAGTTATAATAGAGAAAAATATTATGTTGAAAAAAAGAAGTGTGAGAATTTACAAATTAATAAATTTTATAGAAAATTATCTATTCTACAACAGAAAGGTCTTCCCTCTTTCAAGAATTCATAAGGGAAAATGGTAACAGAGCTCAAGTATCAGATATAATTGAACAAAGAAGTGATAGACAGATCAAAGTTTGATGGAATCAAGGGAAATTTAAGTGGAAAAAAATCTACTTAAGTTATTAGATGATGATCTTTTTATTTGGTCTGAAATAAAACACTTGTTAATAGTAAAACCTTCTTTTGAAAAATACATTGAAGTAGATGATTGACCAAGATTACCCAATAGATGAAGAAAGGGAAAATTTAGTCAAACTGGTTGGATAAGTTCAATTTATTATTGTAGCATATAAACAAGAAATCAAACATATCTATATGCATAAAATATCTATATGTCGTAAACCCAAATGAAGATATCAATGGCAGCTGAAGACATTATAGGAGCAAATTTCTATTTTTATCAAGTTGTCATTTAGATTACCTAAAATGTTTTGGATAATAGTTGTTTTTTATCGTAAATAAATAATAGATAGGATGTTTTGTAAAGTACTCTATATATACGCCTATTTCTTAATGGAAAAGGGTTTATACCTGGACTTAATTTTGAACACATTCGTAATTTTTGAAGCTTTTCGGAGATAATCAAAGGGTTATGATTTCAATTGTTTACCACATTTGTTTACTATCTGAGTACTTTCCTATAACTTTATACGTTTTTTATGTATATATTTGATGTTGAATAGGAAACTAGGAAAGACTAAGTTGAGTGTAAAATTCCCTTAAATCTCATTGCAAAGTTATGTTCATTACTAAGTAGATTAATATGATAGTGTGTCATACTGATCCATCTGGATCAATAGATTGTTTCTCCTATATCAATTCTCAATTGTATTATTGTTAGTTATAAATATTATATACACTTCTGCTCTAGTTAGAGGGTTAGATATTCAGGAAAACTATTTAATTTTATAATTTATTCTACAGTCTTCTATCAAAACTATACAAGTATTTGTATATTATTAAGGTTGGAATCAACACTTCGAGTAATTTTAAAGGTTTTTTTAAAGATTATTAGCATAAAAGAAAATTTTGTATCCTTGGATCATCCATTTTCAAGCACTCCCTTACATTGAGGTTTTGGCACAACCCTTTAGTCGGGAACTGTCTACAAAGATACAACACACTTGATTCTTTATCACCAAGAATATGGCTGTCTAGATGAATATTCTAAACATACCTTTAAGTTTGTTGGATCCACTCAATGAGCCTCTTACATATCATGTGCATTCATGGCATACTAAACAATACCCTTAATTTGACTACATATTGGAAAATACTTCTAAAACTCACATTATTTAACCCCCACCAATACGAACCAAAAACACCTTTCCAATTTAAAAACCCCTACTTTCACTATATATTGTAGGTATCAATTTTTTCATTAACATTTTGTATCCCCCTTTATATTTTTCATTAATTTTGAGCTCCATGGTTGGGCCGCCAAATTAACATACACTTTCACTCCATTTTCACCTTTATCCTCATTTTGTCACCTCATTTCATCACATTATGATTACTTAACCCTATATTTCCATTATCATATGGATTCATATTTTCATTTTCCAAAGTTATTTATTTTATGCATTTAAAGTGAATTTATGATTAAAATTTATAAAATAACATGTATTTTCTTATACCTAAAGGTGGAATGAGTTTGGTGACATGTGTAGGTGATTTGGAAGGTTCCACGACACTCTTATGTGGCCTCCAAGACTCAAATTCGAATTCTCTTGAGGATTTGAAGGAGATTTGGGATAGGGGTCAAGCATATCTCATGGAGAAAAATCATGGATAAAGGAATATGTGTCTCATATTGGTTGTAACCATATGAAGGATTTGTGGATCTAGGAGGGATTAGTGAATCTCCATTAATGATTTAGTTGCTTATACTTTTGTATAAATAGGAATACCTCCTCCATTCCAAAGGGAGGACTCTTGGAGCATGTATCCTAACTTATGATGGAATAGAATAAAGTTTTCTTTCTACAATTTTAGATATAAATTGTCTTAATGTTGTATATGAATTTATGGAATAGTTTGTCACTTTGTTCTTAAGAGAATTGAGCTCACTCTAAAAGGATCAAAGAAACATTTTATTTCATTATAGATCTTATTTTCATTTAATTACCTAGATGTTTGAAGATTTTTCATTATTAATGAATGAATTTTAGTTTAAATATTATCAGAATATGAAAGGACAAACAAGGGTCTAAGTTAGGCTCTCTTCCATTTGATATGAGTAATAATTGAAATTCATTCTCTTTTTCTAGTTTCAAGTGATTTTATGAATTTCCAGTTTTCCAACAATGGCATTAATGATGAATGAATTTGTAATGAAGAATAGCAAGGACCTCTTTAGTTAGGAGCGTCTTCTATTATTTGTTTATGCATCTTAAGCTATTGTCTATTAATGGTTTTTGATTTCTATTCATGAAGTAGTATTCTAAAAGAAGGACAAATCTGGTTCTCCTAAGTTAGGAGCCACTTCTCCTGCTTATTACATTATGAATTATAAATTAATTAGTGATATTTTATATTTTGAATATGCACTTCTAATTAGTTTATAATTGCATTCCCTTCATTTTTAGTAACTTATCTTTTAAATCTAATTATAGTTGCATCTGAGGTCCCATATATTTTGGTTTGCTTCTAAGTTTACGCAACCCCCGGGTTGACAAATTAAATGAAAAGGATTTAACAGACAATTAAATCACCCAATATTTTGGCATCATTGCCTGGGAAGAAAACTCAGATGTAACTATGTTAGGAAGACTTTTTGTGAAACATTTTCTTTTAAGGCCATTTTCATTTGGGATTAGATGAATTTAGGCATTTTTCATTTAAGTTTATTTGCATTTGTATATAGAAAACATAGAACATTAAAATCAAGAAACCCCATTCATTAAAAAAAATAAAAAAATAAAAATAACAAAATGAAAATCCAATTGCAAAAACAAGATCTGAAGACCTTCGTGCTAGACAGTTCAAGAAAATAAAAAGCCTAAAGATGACATTCAAATTTGGTTTCAAATAGTCAGTGTTCATGATAATGTCCAAGAACTCAATAGGATTTACTTTTCAAACTTGGATATGAGTCTACTCATTATCTTGTTTCGTAAATGGATGCATTGGAAATTATCTTATAATTAAGAGAATGTTTGATTTCTTTTTTAATAGAATAGGACTAACAAATAAAAAAACAAGTTTTTGTAAATTTTAGGATAAATTTGAAATTTTTTGGTGCAGTAAGAACCACCCACTTACTAACCCTTGGCTTGAAAAATTTGCAATAAAAAAAAATGATTGTGAACGAGCAGCACAAGTGAAGGTGGAAGAATGACAGTTTCAGGTACAGAAGAAAACAACATCACAAACTAGAAAATTTTATGTCATGACTTAGCCAAAGAAGATAGACAAGATTTTCAGATGCAGGAAGGGTGCAATCCTGCAACTAAGAAACCTTATGACAATCTTCATTGTTTCACCCAAATGTCAAAAAAACATAACTTTCTCAAAGAACATTATATTTCAATGATTTAGGCATCGTTGGAAATATCTCGACGAGATCTACATAATGAGAAAGATATGATTAGAGTTTGAAATAGTTAAAGAATGAAGAATTTTTTGACAATATATAACAGGTAAAATGAGGCACTAGTTTCAAAATAGTTATAAATTCTTTTAGTTTTTCTTTCATGAAATTATTTTATTAGTACCAATTCTCAGTTTTTTTATGTAGATGTCATAAATAGAGAGATTGATCACCTTTCTCTTATGATAAAATTACATTTCATTGCAAAAAAAGTACTAATTTTCTGTAGGTTCCAAGAAGATAAACAAATGACCATAGGCAAACATTGTCTTTTAAAGACCCCATTTCAAGCATGAGAACCTGCTTTTGTGTAAGCTAAGGGGATATTGTCATAATATCTATCAAATCATCAAAAAGCCTCTCAAAGATCACATTTATTTTGTTGGGTTGTGTTATATTCTTTCCACATAGTTAACAGGGGGTTTGAGGGGTACCTGTAACCCCACTTTATGGGATCCGGGGCAGCGCCCCAGAAAATTTTGGTTTTGGACCCTATGTTAGGTTGGGCGGACCCACCTATGGTTTTTTGCATGATTTTCGCACATGATTTTTGGACGCAATGGTTTTCGGTCCATGGTTTTGGACATGATGGTTTTTCGGTCCATGGTATTGCATGCTTCGGCATGTATAAATATGTATTGTAACATTGAAAGGAACATAATGAAAAATCAAGCTGGTAGTCCTGGTTTTGGGATCCAATGGGAAATCTCTGTGTATATGTATTTTATGTGTTATGCTCTCGCACTTTTATTTTTTCCTGTGATTTAGAATTCGTATGCAGGTAATTTCTATACGGGGTTAAAACCTACATTTGGTATCAGAGGTGTTTTGGCTTCAAGGGGATGCCTTTGTTGCTGAGGGGTTTCGCTTGGGCCTATGGTAGACCCTCTTCAGTGGGAGATCTGCGAGATTGATTCTGGTGGCGAAAGAAGATGGCGAGCAGCGGAAATATAGAGATTGAGAAGTTCAATGTTCAGAGTCTTGAGTTGTGGAAACTCAAGATGGAGGATCTGTTGGTGGATAAAGATTAGTGGATCACGGTAGAACCGAGTACTAAAACAACGAGAGTAACCAATGAAGAATGGAAGAAGTTGTATCGGAAGGCAAAGAGCACAATACAATTGCGTGTCTCAGATTCAGTATTGCTGAATGTAGCAGGGGAAGCTACAGTGAAGGCTTTGTGGGAAAAGTTAGGGACATTGTACCAATCTAAGTCTCTGGTGAATAAATTGTTCCTGTAAAAAATTCTGTATAACCTAAGGATGAAAGATGGAGACTCAGTGACAGAGCATCTGAATTCATTTAATACTGTGGTAAGTCAGTTATCATATGTTGATATTAAAATTTTAGATGAGGATAAGTGCATCATTCTGTTGTGTCCTCTACCAGATTCGTGGGATAGTCTGGTTATTGCAATAGGTAGCAATGCAAATGCTTTGCAGTTTGATGAAATAGTCTCAACCTTGCTGATGGAGGAGATGAGACGGAAAAATATGGACAACCAGAATGGTGATGCCTTGTGTGTACGAGGACGGTCCCAGAACAGAAACAAAAATAAGTCATCGAGTGGGAGATCTAAATCTCCAGGAAGAGCTACAAAGGTGGTGTGATGGAAATGCGGAAAGGAAGGGCACTTAAGAAGGGAGTGTAAATCTAAAGCTCGTGACAAAGGAAAGGGATCTAATGATGCTCCTTTTACAGAGGCAAAAACCACCTCAGATGAAGGTGGG
This sequence comes from Pinus taeda, assembly GCA_000404065.3. Taxonomy (NCBI): domain Eukaryota; kingdom Viridiplantae; phylum Streptophyta; class Pinopsida; order Pinales; family Pinaceae; genus Pinus; species Pinus taeda. The sequence continues at coordinate 9,668 of APFE031581346.1, forward strand.
CATGTGTACTTGCCTTCTTCAAGTACACATGTAGATCATGAGGCATGGTTAATTGACTCAGGTGCATCCTTTCACTTCACTCCCCATAGAGAGAGGTTCTGTGAGTATGAGAAATACGATGGTGGTGATGTCTTCTTAGGAGATGATAGGAAGGCTAGAATCATTGGTCACAGAAAAGTAAAGTTGAAGCTGCAAGGTGGAAGGGTTAGAACCCTTTCGGGTGTTCTGCATATTCCTACGTTGGCCAGAAATCTGATTTCTGTAAGCAAGTTGGATGATGCAGGTGTAAAGACAGTATTCGAGAAGGATACCTGCAAGATGGTTCGAGGAGCACTGGTATTGATGCGGGGAGTTCGGATTGGAAACCTGTACAAGCTGCAAGGTAGCACTGTTGTTGACGGGTGCAATAGTTCTATGGTTCCTGAAAATGGAGCAGAAAATCTAGTGGTCTCTGGAGAGAAGACCATGTTGTGGCATCAAAGGCTTGGCCATATTGGAGAGAAGGGCCTTCGAATACTTCATGGTAAAGGTATGGTAGAAGGTATGAGTAATAGCTCTCTGGATTTTGATTTCTGTGAAAATTGTGTATATGGGAAGCAGAATCGGGTGAGTTTCCCCTCTGGTGGTAAGAGACGAAACAAATATTAGAGCTTGTGCACAGTGATGTGTTTGGACCTGTGAAAGTTCCATCATTGGGTAAGTCTGTGTACTATGTATCATTTATAGATGACTTCTCAAGGAATACATGGATATATTTCCTTAAGAAGAAATTTGAAGTCTTTGACAGGTTTAAAGAATTTAAGGCTCTGGTGGAAAATCAGACAGAGAAGAAGAAAATGTACTGAGAACCAGACAGATAATGGTGGAAGAATTCTGCCAACAAGGATTTGGAAGAATTTTGTAAGAAGTGTGCTATAGCACGCAGAAGACTACTCCATATACACCTCAGCAAAATGGAGTCGCAGGAAGACATGAACAAGACAATTGATGGAAAGGGCAAAAGGCATTGTCAGTTGGTGCCGATTAGCCGATAGGAATTTTGGGCAGAGGCGGTGGATACTGCATGTTACCTGGTCAATAGGTCACCTTCATCAACGTTGGAGGATAAGACTCCACAAGAAGTATGGACTGGTATGAAACCCTCTCTTTCACATCTGAGGGTATTTGGATGTGATGCATATGTACAAGTTCCGATAGAGAAATGAACCAAGTTGGATAGTAAATTTGAAAAGTGCCTCTTTATTGGGTATAAGGATGGTTTAAAGGGTTATAAGCTTTGGAACCCAGTAACAAGGAAGGTTGTGTACAGTCGAGATGTCGTGTTCAGAAAGGTGAAAGATGTTATTAAACATGAATTCCAACCAAAGGAACCTGTGAAGATAGAGTTTGAACTAAAGGAGGAAGAATCAGACTTTGTAGAAGAGGAGGAATCAGAAGATGAAGAGCCACAAACTCTGGCTGTGAGAAGATCAGCTCAAAAAAGAAGGCAGCCAGAAAGGTATAGTCCATCTGCTTTCTATTCAAATTTTTCTTTATCTGTTACTGATGATGATCCCAAAACTGTGAAGGAAGCAGTAGATTCAGAGGATGGCAAACTCTGGAAAGAGACCATGGTTGATGAAATGGCATCTTTGCAAAAAAATGAGGCTTGGTATCTGGTGGAGTTGCCGGCTGGAAGGAAACCCATTGGTAGAAAATGGGTGTTCAAGAAGAAGACAAATGCAGAAGGAAAGGTGGAGAAATACAAATATCAGTTGGTAGCACAAGGTTATTCCTAGGTGTTGGGAATTGATTTTGGTGACATTTTTTCTCCTGTTGCCAAGGTAGCTTCTATTAGATTACTTTTATATGTTGTTGCTGCTTTTGATTTTGAAGTAGAACAGATGGATGTGAAGACAACATTTCTTCATGGGGATCTGGAAGAGGAGATATACATGAAGCAACCTGAAGGCTTTGTGGTGAAGGGTAAGAAAGAACTGGTATGCAAGTTAAAGAAGTCTTGGTATGGGTTAAAACAATCACCAATGATGTGGTATCAGAAATTTGATACATTTATACGGGGACTTGGCTTCACCAGAAGCAAAGCAGATCACTATGTGTATTTTAAATTAATTGGTGACCGTGTTATATATCTGGTCTTGTATGTGGATGATATGTTGTTGGTTGGAAATGACAAAGAAATTATCCAGGATTTGAAGACCCAATTGTCCTCCAAATTCGACATGAAAGACCTCGGTGCTGCAAACTATATTTTGGGCATGGAAATTAAAAGAGATCGGGCAAAGAGGAAGCTTTGGTTAAACCAGAGGAAGTATGTTGAGAAAATACTGTAGAGGTTTAATATGCAAGATAGTAAACCGGTGAGGGTTCCTATTCCTGTAGGCGTGAGGTTATCTGCTGAATAGTGTCCCAAGACACAAGAAGAGGAAGAGGACATGTCTCGTGTTCCATATGAAAGTGCAGTCGGTAGCTTGATGTACGCAATGATCTATACTAGACCAGACATTGCACATGCAGTGGGAGTATTGAGCAGGTTTATGTCAAAACCAGGGGAGGACACTGGACAACAGTGAAGCGGGTTTTCAGGTATTTACGTGGCACTAGTGATTATGGTTTGTGCTACCAAGGAAGACCAAGATTGGACAGAGTGTTGGATATTCATGGCTTTTTTGATACAGACTGGGCTGGAGATCTAGATCAGAGAAGATCTACAAGTGGGTATGTGTTTAACCTATTTGGAGGTTCAGTCAGTTGGATGAGTAAGAAACAATCTGTAGTGGCACTATCAACTATAGAGGCAGAATACATGGCCGCCACTCATGCAAGCAAGGAAGCAGTTTGGTTGCAGAGATTGTGTTCAAGTATGGGTTAGTACAGGGAGCCATAAGGATAGACTGTGACAGCCAAAGTGCAATTTTCTTGGCAAAGAACCCTGCTTATCATTGAAAGACAAGGCACATTGATGTCCAGTATCACTTTGTGAGGGATATGATAGAAGACAAAAAAGTGTTGTTGGTAAAGGTGGACACTTTGAAGAATATTGCAGATGCATTGACAAAATCTATTAGCTCTGAGAAGTTCTCTTGGTGTAGAGAAACAATGGGTGTTTCAGGGCT